>APFE031188848.1:0-18548 GCA_000404065.3 Pinus taeda
TTTATTTTTAGTGTGTTTGTAATTTATGTGAATAGTTAGAGATCATATTTGGCATATATCATACCAATTATTAATATGTTGGATTTTTTTTGGTGTTTACTACCCACTGCCATAGGTTTTTACTGTATAGAATAAAATTTTCGAAATACAATCATCTTAGTAAGATTCAACCAATCTTTAATCAAAAGGGAGGGGGTGGATGGATTTGATCTACTTATATGTCTTTCGATTACATAGTCATTAATATAATATCTTTGAGTGCAACCACATGTTTGACCACTACCTTACGTTGTCTCTTGATTTTCAAAGTAAATAGTGATGATTTTTAGGATCTTCTCGTTTGATAATTACTTTTAAGGCTTCCTTAGTTAATTATTCTTGTGTCACATTCATCATTAAGCAATTACACATAGAAAATCTCAGTTGTAAGACAATAATGACAGTAGAATCATGAAGAGACACCAAAAACAAGAGACAAAAAATTTTACCTTGGGAAAAACCCAACAAACTTTTCTTAGAGAAATCACCCAATTCAACAAGAGATACAATCTAATCATTTAGTAAAAAACAAAGTCGGACTGACCACAAACATACCCAACTCAAACCTAGTCAGCTACAAACAATTTTAGCCTACTGAAATAGCCTCATAAATCTGGTCAACTTGACCTCAGACTTCAATCAATTGTGCCGCAATGAATTTCGGCCTGCCTCAAAAAACTTTGATCTTCCTCAAAATAATTTTTGGTTTGCCTCAGATGACTCTAGCCTGCCTTAGAAGAAAATTGGTTTGTTGCCTTTGAGAACTCCCACATGTGAATAGAAGATAAGTAAGTGATTTGAATTTATGCCAAGAGGAAGAGGATGAATTGTCTTTATATAGTGAATCAATGAGTCTGAATGGATGTGTCTCTATGTTGGGCAGACTTGACCTTTTGGATGAGCCAACTTGACTTTTGGAGGCAAAAATAAATTCATTTTCAATTTTCAAATTTTTTTCTTTCATTTTTTTTTAGGGTCAACTCGGAGTAGCTGGGAATCCTGGCCATAGCTACTGCAAAATTAAACACTCCCTCTTAGCTAGGGAGGTATTCACATTGACTTCTTCATATGTATTTCATTGTTGAAAATTTTCCCCATCCCAAGAAAAGGTTGAAAGAGCTTGATATGTTGATGAATCCATCCACCTCATGTTCTGTTACAAAACTATGTGGAAAGCATCATGCATCAACATCATGTTCAACAAGTCGTCACTTGGAGCAAATTCACCAATTATCCAAATCTTCACTTGGAACCTAGTCAACACTTGTGACTTATGGTGAAACCCTAGGATATTACCATTTATGCATGCCAATTGAATGGTAACATACATTCCCAATGATGAAGGCACTAACTCTACCCACTATCCAAGTACCTCTTGGAAATTTGGAGGAGCAATATGGGCCTTGATGCTCTTTGGGCCATTCTTGCTAGCGACATTACATGGCACCTAGTCAATATCGTAGCCTAGGGAGAATGTATGCCCCTTGATGCTACAACATCAACCCTCCCTCTGAATTAGGGAAGCATTCTCAATTAATTTAAGTTTGTCCCTAAAGTATACAAACTTCACCTTGGTACAGAGGCTTTGTCCCTAAAGTATACAAAAGGGAGCCTCACTGCTCCCTTTTGTACCATGTCCCAAATGGTGGTGGTACCATGATCTCGATGTGCTTCAACCTGTCATCACGGTTGTTTCCCACACCTGATCAAACAATTCTACAAGTAGCTTCTGAAGCCATACTACTTCATAACTCACCAAACTAATTGCAATATACTTAGCCTCTACATTCCTGAGTGTGGTAGATGTTTACTTCTTTCCTAAGAATAATCCAAACTAAATCATCATCTTGATGTGTTCTTCCTGTCTTCAACACTCTCTTCCCCATATAAATTTGTATATCATTGTAGTTGTTTCCTTCACTGGAAAAATCACCACAACTACTTGACATTGAAGCAAACCCTGATATAGAAATCTAGCTACTACCTCTGCAACTTAGCTTCTTAAGATTAGATACCATGGAAGTGGCCATGGATTGGCTTTCCATCATCCCAACTCTTAGAAGGATCATGATAATATTGTTAGGTGGCTTTTGCCACACTTCTAGTTCTAAGAAATAATGTATCTAATCAAAGATCCTTCATCACGAACTTAGAGGTTCCCTTTGACACTGAAACAAGTCTTCCTATGGTAATCTCAAAGAAGCCTCAGATTAGGTCTCAAATATTTCTGTGAATCTCTCCCTGTAACTACACTTCAGTAGCCTCAGTAGTCTTTGCAGTCCTCCTTTAGGCCTGTGGACGAGGCTAAAAATAGGCTACAGCCTTCTCAGTTTTTCTTTCCAATGACCTAAGGCTTTACAACCCTCTTTTGGTCACAAAATTGAGATCTCCCCGACCTCTTCTAGGGCTCGTCCTTCTCTCAACCTAGCTCTAATATCACGTTTATTTTTAGGATTTTCTAGTTTGATAATTACTTTCAATGGTTTCTTAATTAATTTTCTTGTGTCATATTCATCATTAAGTTACTATTTATATAAAATCTCAATTGTTAGACAATAATTATAGTAGATGAAGAGACAACCAAACACAAGGCACGAATTTGTACCTTTAGAAAACTCTAACTAGAGAAAAGCCCAACAACTTTTTCTTAGAGAATTGTCCAATTCAACAAGAGATACAATTTGATCTTTCAATAAAAAACAAAGTCATATTTACCACAAACATACCCTGGTCAAACTTGGTCAACCAGAGACAAATTCAGCCTATTGAGATAACCTCAGAAATTCAGTCAACTTGACCTAAGAATTCGGTCAACTGCACCACAAAAAAATTTGCCCTACCTCTGAAAACTTCAATCTTCCTCCTCAGAAGAAACTTTGGTTTGCCTTAAAAGAAACTCAGTGTATTGCCTTGGATAAATCAACTTATGAATAGACGATAAGTAAGTGATCAGAATTTATGCCAAGAGGAAGAGGACAAATTTCATTTCTATAGTGAATCAATGAGCCCAAACGGTTGTGTCTATATGCTAGGCTGACTTGACCTTTTGGAGGAGCCGACTTAGCTTAGCTGAGAATACCAACCATAACACAAGGGTTTCACTCAATGACCATTTGACATGACACATGAGTTCGTGGCATACTAAATAACAATACCCTTAATTTGACTACATATTGGAAAATAACTCTAAAAATCACTTTATTTAACCCGAATACGAACCCAATGAACATTCTCGATTTAAGAAACCCCTGCTTTCACTAGATATTGTAAGTATCCATTTTTTCATTAACATTTTTTCATATCTCTTTATATTTTTTAATTAACTTTGAGTTCCATTTTTTATAAACAACATATAAAAACTCTTTACCTCTTATTATATGCTTAATATACTGTCATTTATTCCTCAATATAAATACATGTGTATGATATTGTCTCAATAAAACTGCATGACTGCCTACTACCCAAAACAAATAACTTTATAAAAATTAAAATATTTCTAATATAATAAAATTTATCTTTTTATCATTAAACTAATCTATTAAACTAAATTAAAATTTATTTTTAATCTTAATCTATTTATAACTAAATTTTTTACTTAACTTTTATAAAAATTAAATGTTTCTCACAAATATTACATATTCATTAATCAAAGTTTTATTACATATTTATTAATCAAGTTGTAAAATGTAATGCTAAACTCAATCAATACTTTAAAAAATAAGTGTTTGAAATATTTTGATTGCATTCATAATATATATATATATATACACACTATTATGGTATGGCTAATAACTAGGTTTTTAAGATGCATTTAAGTTCCAGGTATCCCAATGTTATAGTTACTAGTTAGGTGTTATATGCATAATTAGGCATTGTAGGTAATTATAGTTAGGCGTTATAGATATAATTACGTATTATAGATAAGAAATAACTAAATATTGAAGATGTATTTAGGATTTGTATTTTTTAATTAGATATATAGTTTAAAAATTATATTTTTTATTTGAGAAAAAAAAAATATTAAAAATTTTAATTAAACTTTATTTTTATACATTTAATTTCAAAAATCATGTTATTGGTACATAATTATGTTTTTTCTCAATAAATCTAGCTATTATATTATATACAGTGAAAATTTTACATTCAAGATGGCATTGTGCCCAAGGCCAACAGTGGCGCTGTGGGCTTGGCTATCACATAACAGAACCTGCCCGCGCAGGGGCATCACTACGATACTGGAACAACCCATAATGAGCCATTAAAACACGAACAAGACCTCGACCAGACAGAGTAGTCCCACACAGGGGCACGATAGCAGACCAAAACCGCCCACACAGGGGCATAGGAGCAAAACATATACATCCCACGCAGGGGCCTCAAACGATATTCAAAGATTTCCCTATCAGGCCTAACAAAATTAGCAGTAGCAAACATTGAATTGGCCCTGAGCCAGAGAAAACAAAAGGCATAGCCATGGATAGAACCGGAACCAGAGAGAACCAAAACAGAACCTGAACAGAGCTGGGTGAGGAGAATGTGGTCCAGCTGAGGGCTATTCGGGAGGCTTTTCCTCAACCACTCTGCACCAGCCATATTTCTCTCGCAGAGAGTCCCAATCCGCCTCAGCTTCTTCCTTGGAGGTCGATGCTTCCTGAGCCTGAGGGCTTTTAGAAGCTTGCCCAGGTGCCTCCACAGGTATCTTTTCTTCCGTGCCCAAGCTTCCATCTGGGATCCTCTCCATACTACTCGCGCCTCCATCTTCGTCCTGAGATTCCTCGAGAAATAAGACCGATACATGAGCATTGATGCGGGGTCTGTCCTTCGAGCTGCCAAAAGTGAAGATGGTAGACCCGAATGCAGGTGCAGGGGCTGGTTCAGCATTAGGACCGCTCGAGTCCATGAACTGGCTGACCTGGATGGGGGTGGCCTGAACTCCTCTATGGCAATGGCAGCGGCAGTAATGAACACGGGGTCGTGAGGCTAGAGGGCGAGACGGCCTTCCGCGAGCAGGACCCCTTCGTCTAAACATTTTTGCAGGGGCTGCAGGGGCGGATACAGATACAGGTGCAGAATTGACGTTGCGCCCCACTGTCCAGAGCCACCACCCAATTGAGCCCAAACAACAACCAGAGTTAAACACGCAGGCATTACCAACAGGATTAGAAACCTGGAGGGTGAGGCTGCAAACAGAAGATTGTTCTCCATGTCTCGGCCTTTCTCCCTTAATAACAACACAATTATTCCCTCAGAACCTGTACGCCCCAGCTGCAAGTTGCAGTCGCGCCATATTAACATAACGCGCATTGAATGCCTGCCTCTTTCCTTGTAATGACATTCCATGGCGGCGAAGGGTATAATCAATGCTCTGCTTAGACACGAGGTAGCACATGGCGACCATGTGGCTCCTCGTTAACACTTGTCCCGTCACCCGCATCCGGGGTGGTACATAATTATGTTGGTCTTTTCCTAAGGATTTATTTTATTTTTAAATGTATATATACATAATTTTAAGATGGTGTAAATATTAGGAAATTTTTGAAATGGAATGTGGTTAAGAAAATGTATTATCAAAATTAATTTAAAAAGAATTAATAAGATTTAAAATAATGATATCATTTTCCAGAGTAAATATTTTTAGAGGAAAAAGATGAAATTTGTCTTTTTTAATCATATTTTAGAATTATTTCTTTATAAATTTACTCAAATGTCAAGTGCAAACACTTTTGGATTCAAAATTTAATTTCACATCCAATGAGATCTTGTATTTGATATTTAAATTTATAAGGAGACAAGTAAAAAACACAATAAAAATATATTTTTTTTTTTTTTGACTATTCTTAATTTTTCATTTTAAATTATTATTTATTATTTTTTCTACGACGTACATTTTATACTTCAAAGTTCCCAAAAATATGAAATAATAGGAATCTTAACTTGACTTTAGATTTATATAAATTTATTTATGAAAATTTACGTTAAAAACACCTAAAAATTAGAAGAAAAAAACTAGTAATAATTTTTTTTTTTTAGCAAAATATAATATACATGTTAATATTGTTCCAAGATGGGTCTAACTATTAATACTGACAAAATTAAAGTCAAAATAATTAAATACAACAAGATCACATGTGAGAACAACAACTTAGAGGAAGTGTGTTGCTACAAATATCTCAAAATCGATATCCATCACAAGTTCAACTGGAATTATAACATTGATAAAAGAATTAATGAAGGGTGTAAAGCTTATTATGGAATTCAAAATAATTTTAAATCAACATGTCTTTGAATATGGGATAAACATAAGCTCCACTTTTAGAATCTCGTTCTTTTGTTATTGTGCATACATATGAAGTTTGGAGATGTAGTATCTTCATAGAGTCATGGAGAAAGATAGAACTGATCCAAAAACAATTTATAACCTATAACCTCAAATTTAAATGAATACACCATATCCTATCCTCATCGAAGCAAGTCTTTCCTCCATTGAGAGCATACCTATAATCAGATATCTGATGTATTAGAAGAGGTTGAACAACATGAAAGATGGGAGGATTCCTAAAATTGCTTCAAACTCTAGCCAAAATTGCCTTCAACTCAAGGGTGGATGGCATAAGGATGCTCATTTTTTGATAGACCATTGGGCAATAAAACAATATATCATTTTGTAGCATAAGGATAATATCAAATTAAAAATTACCGAAAAGATTAAGGAGAAATAGCAGTGTCATAATATTAGATGAAAAATGGAAATTAAGATATTATAAGGAGGTGAACAACCCAGTCGTGAAAATAAAAACTATCTCTACTCTTGACTAGTGTAAAGAAGAAAATAAATATTTCTAATATAAGAACAAATTCTCATGAGCTCTATAATGAAACTTGGGTTTGCTCAATTCCCAAAACTCTATGGAGTGAAAGAGTCTATCACCTATGTGACATCAAGATGACTCAAGATGAAAATCACTTTCTCTTATATTGTCCATTATACACTCATATTAGATCTAAATTTCAAAATATTTGTTACACTATAAACCTTCTTGATCTTTTAACTCAACAAAACTATGATGATCTTGAAACACTTTTCTTAATGCTTTTCAAGCATAGAAATAATATTTTGAAGAATTCAAAACAATATATTACCTTCTTAAAGTTAGTTAAAATGTTTTTAGTCTTAGTGAATTTTAATCATCATAAATATCTTTTTTTTGCTGAATCAAGAGTCGTACCTTCTATTTCATTAAATCTAAAAACATCTTACATAAAATACAACAGTCCCAAAGGAACTATGGGCCAAAGAAAAAACCATCTGCTAATAGCTGTGGGCACCAAGCTAAGGCTTAAACACTGAACCACGGTCCCTCAAAAAACTACAATATCCACAAAATACAGACAAAGCCAGAAACCTTCAAACAATTTAAATTTAGTATTGGACCCGAAGAGGAATTAAGGACCAGACTAAAAGGATTTCGGGTCCGTATGGGGGATAACCCTCGAGCATGTAGAGCGCGTGAAATCCACAGATTCCCACCATGGCGTGAAACAAGCCTGGAAGATATTCTTCCCCCGGATCATCACCATTTTCCTTAACCGTCGATCCTCCTTGCCAAATCCAATGGTGGAGGACAATAACACAATACCTAGTAGCTCGGCGATTAACCACGCAATAACCATCTAGGACCCACCAACTTACTCGCTTCTTCCTGACCGTAGAGCCGTCTTGCATGATCCGATGGCCGAGGAGCATATCGAACGAGCCTAATGCACCGATAATTACCACATGATGAGGGCAGTATTCCTTCCCCTTCCTATACCACGTGTTGCTTGGTGAGTGGAATCGCTCCCAACTCCTCAAAACCGCTTCCAGCTTGGAGGGCATGCGATGGACGATAAACCACCCTGCGAGCGGTATTGCTACCTCAAAAAGGAAAATAGGGGTATTAAGGTTACCGGGAAAGCCGAAATTTTGGCCCCATGCATCATCCCATCTCTGCAGGCACCTGAACTAGTGTAATATGAAAATCCAACTGTCCGACCGACCATCCGAAGAATGGTTTCTGCTCAGCAACTTCCACTTGAAACTTCTGTATTTGTATTGTCGAGGGTTGAGGAGGCTGATAGTGACCTTCATCCCCATAATGTTCTTACTTCAAAGAAAACACTTCATAAAGAATCCAAATCAAGTAGACCTCACCTCTATGTCTTTGTTTCGAAACACCATTATGTCCTCATCCGCCTGGTCGTAACATTGCACCTTTAATCTATTCTGGGGCATCTCAGGCCAACTCATTGCGACCCTGCTTGTGGTACAGAACACACCTTGATTGACCAAGATGTCCGCCAATTTATTGGCTATCCTTCATGCATGGTTAAACCTCACCGAACGTAAGCAATGAAGATGAACCTGAATCCTTTGAAAGACCTAGAGCAGCCTCCATTGATTTGAGACTTTTTCTGGCTCCATGCCATAACTGATTCTCTTGACCGCGTTTATGGTGAACTCTGAATTAGCCTCGATAATAACATTATGGAGATTATCCTGCTTCAAGAATTCTAAAAATTTCTCAACAACCATTAATTCCACCATATTGTTAGTGGCTCCTCCCAAATGGTGATGGAAGATGAAAAGTAGACAACCGTTTCATCCCTTAACACCCCTCCAAAGCCAACAATACCCGAGTTATCTTTGGAAGCCCCATGAATGTTGTATTTCAAAAAACCTTGAGGGGGAGGATGCCAATAATCCTGCTTAGTATCCAGTTTCAAAACCTTCTTGTCCAATCCTTGTGGAATAAGCCCCTACATACCCAACTTAAGAAGTATCTGGGTTTCAGCTTCTGAAGGTGGATTCTTAGGGGAAATTCGCACTATGGTACTTACCATCTCCTTAAGTTGTCTTAAGATTTGCTCAAAAATACGTTGGGAGGAACTTTTTTCATTCTTAAAGATTATGTTGTTCCTTTCTTTCTAGACAATCCATATTATGAAGCTTGGCGTTAAAGCCCAAGCAGAGCCAAGAAATTCATAATCAAATAAGTTGCGTCTCCAATTGTTTAGGGTATTGATGATGCTTCTGTTGTCCCTGTCTGTTTGACAAAAAATAGTGGCAAAAGTATCCCGCAACCAAGAGGTGAAAATGCAATTATTGATAAGGTGCTCCATTGTTTCCTCTTGGGCTTCACAGAGCTAGCATATGGAAGGACCTAGAAAACTCCTCATCCGAATGTTATCCCAAGTCAGAATTTTCTTATGATGAACCAACCACATGAAGAGTTTAATCTTCATCCATCCTTGATGTTTCCATATGTTCTGCCAAACCCTGTCCGGTACATTGGAATCCAGCTCAAGGAGTATGCATTTTGCCTCCTTAAGATTGAAGGTGCCTTCATTATTATTGCCCCATCTAAGTTGGTCATGCCCCCCTGTCACTAATATTTTCCTTTGTTCCAACATTGTCAGAAGTGCCTCTGCTTTGGCTTTCAGTGGGTTGTCTTCCCTATGATCCATATTCTTCTAGGTTCTCCATTTTCCTTCACTATCGGTTTGATCCCAGAAATATTTTACCTTAAATAACCCTTTGGTATCTATTTCTTTCTTGAGGTTTAGAAGGTCCTCCCTTAACAGTGTAGGTTCTTTTTGCCATCTATCCTCCCAAAACAATGCAAGATCACCATCTCTGATTTCCCAGAAGCTGTTTTTTTGTACTGATCCTCTATTCCCGCAGGCCTTGTTCCAGATGTGTGAGCCCTTTACGATGCTAGACATCTTTATTTGATCATTATCCTGCCAAGTGCTAGCATATTTTTCTTTCCAAATACTAGCCTGCTGCGCCTTTGGGTCTTTTACCCAATGCCACCATAATTTCACCCCTAAAACTTTACTTAGTGCTTCCAGATCATCCAATCCAAGACCCCCATTTTTTTTAGGTTTGCAAATCTTCTCCCAGGCTCCCGAGGCCCATTTCTTTCTTTCCTCGCCCTCACCCCCAAGAAAGTCTCGTTGAATGTTTCTAAAATGTTGCAAAACTCCTTTTGGAGCTGGAAGGGCTGATAGCATGAAGACGGGGATTGATTGGAGAACAACTTTTTTAAGCACTAACCGATCAACCAAGTTTAAAGATCTAATGGTCCATTTCCTAATTTTATCTTGCATCTTATTAATCACCGGCTCCCAAATGCTCTTGTGCAAAGGTTTATTAGTTAGAGGAACTCCCAAATATTTGAAGGGAAGGACATCCCTTTAAAATCCTAGAATTCTGGAGATATTTCTCTGAATAGTAATATTGGTATTAAAGAAAAAAAATCTTAGATTTGGAGAGAGTAGCTTCCATACCTATAGCCATGGCAAAGTCAGACAGGATATGTTTGTACGCTAGTGCTTATTTGACTATGGGGATTCCCTACAGCATAGTATCATCAACAAATTGTTGATGGGTCAAAGCTTGACCAGTCTCAGAAAGATGGAGGCCTTTGAGATTACCAACTTCTTTTGCATGCTTGATAGACCGACCAAGTCCTTCCATCATGAGGATGAAGAGAAAGGGAGAGAGTGGATCACCTTGCCTGAGGCCTCTGGAAGGAGTACAAATCTTGGATGGAGAAACATTAACGAGAATTGAAAAGATGGAAGAAGTTACCAGGGCCATGCCCCATCTTACCCAGTTATGATCAAACCCAAAAGTAATAAGGACCCTCCTGATATAGGTCCAATTCAACATATTGTAAGCTTTGGCTAGGTCCAATTGCATAATCATACCAGCCTTCCTATTTCTTGTCAATGAATGCACCACCTCATGCGCTTGAATGATGTTATTGAGAATTTGTCTGCCCTCCACATAACTAGCTTGCTCCACAAAAACTAGAGTAGGAAGAAGTGGTTTGATTTTGTTAGCAACAACCTTGGATATCATCTTATATACCACATTACACAAGGCTATGGGTCTAAACATGTCTGGAGTCTAAGAATTGTCCTGTTTGGGGATCAGGGAGATGAAGGAAGTATTGAGAACCTTCAAAACAGTTCTATTCAACCTAGAATCTTCCACTACATTCAAAATATCCTGTTTAACAATATTCCAACAAGCTTTAAAGAAATCCACATTAAAACCATCAAGGCTTGGTGCTTTAGCATTCTGCATTGCTTTGATGACCTCACTAACCTCCTCTTCTGTCACTGGCCTATTAATATTGAAATTATCCTCTCTAGTAACCAGTCTAGGAATATGCCCTGTTAAATCCCTGATAAAATGCTCCCTATCTGAAATGGTTTCCTGTGTTATCCCATGAAAGTGCTTAACTAATACATCTTCTATATCTTCATGGGAATTAAGAAGATGACCTCCTTTGTCCTTGATCGAAGAGATCCAATTATGAGATCTATTCGCTATGGTTGATCTGTGGAAAAATCTAGTGTTACGCTCCCCTTCTTTCAACCATTGAACTCTAGATTTTTGTCTCCAAAATATTTCCACTTGTTTACATAAATTCTCCCAGTCTTGATGGTGTTTGGTGACTTGATTGTTTCTAACTTGATCAAAGCCATCCATGATAAGGGTTTGATTGAGTTCTCACATTTTATCTTCAACAACTTTTTTCACTGCAAAAATATTGCCAAATTCATTCTTGTTCCAATCTTTAAGTCTGAGCTTGATGTGCTTTAGTCTTTTGTGTATTTGGAACATTCTTGTGCCCTGAATATACAGATCTTCTATCCACCATTTTGCAATGTTGCTGATGAAATCTGGGTGGGTGAGCCAGATATTCTCAAATCTGAAAGATCTGTTCTTGGGGATACCAATGCCCTGAACCTTAAGTTGAATAGGCCAATGTCTGAGCCTCCAAAGGGGAGAATTCTCACTATCATTTCCTTGTTGGTGAGCATAAGGTCCTCTAAGATTATGAATTTGTCTAACTTGGAGGCTACTTGAGACTCTCCTCCTCTTTTTTTGTTCCAACTAAAGAGACCATTACTCATGTCAGTATCAACAAGCTTCATATTATCTATAAAATTTTGAAATATTGAAGAGTCTCTGCTTAATGTTCTGGTTCCCCCTTTTTCTCTGAAAGTGATTTGATCATGTTGAAGACCCCACACCAGATCCATGGTACATCTACATGTCTGTCTCTAAGATCCATAAGAGAATCTAGAAACCTGAGTTTATCATCCATCCTTTGAGGGCCATAAACATTCGTGACCAGATAGGTATCCCTATCTCCCACTGGTTGAATAACCACTAATAAATAATTTCTAGATGCCTCAACATCTATTTGGGGGTTTCAAAGAGTAAGTATGCCCCTGCTATGTTATCTATTTTGACTTATAGAAACTCAAATCTATTGAGCCATTTGCTGTGAATTTCTTTTATTTTTTGAATGGAACATTTAGCTTCCTGGATAAAGATCATATCCGGAGATTCTTTTTTCATTCTATTACTAAGTATTCTTTGTTTTCTTTTACTACCTAGACCTCTGATATTCCAAGATGTGAACTTCATTATTAAAGACTCGTAGAGGAGTAGCTGGTTAGATCTTTCATCTTACCTGAATCTATCATTAGCTTTCCACATTCCATCAATAACTAGTTCTACGTTTTCCTACCTCTTTTCTTTCTTGGGTTTCTAGGTGCTAATCTAGGTGTGATTTTCATAGTTTTCACAGCTTTGTTGCCCTACCTTTCATTTTTTCTTTACCTTTCCAGCCCTTTAGCCTAAGTTTTCCATAGGAACAGCTGTTGTACTTTATTGAACTCTTCTTGCGGTAATGATTCTACCCCACCCCATGGTCCCCTATTTTAATAAACCTTCCAGATCTAGGTGTTCCTTATCAAGAATCTCCTGTAGTTCATGATCCTCCATTTCCATCTCACTCTGGGTCATTTATTGGTCCATCTCCAGTTCTACATCGCTCATCATAGTCTCTTTCTGTTTGTTAATATCCTGTGTTTGTACACTGTCTTCTTCTTCCTCCTTCTCCACTGGGCTTCCTTCCATTACCTATTCTGCTTTTGTTATCTCTTCTTCTTCTTTGAGTACTTGGAACCTGTTCAGATTAGCTTGTTGCCCTTCTGTTTGATGTTTCTTTGGCCCCCTCTTTCCCCCTTTTCCTTTATGTACCACTTTGTGAAAGCCTTCAGTATCTTTCATTGTGGTCTCTTTACTTCTGTTCTCTATTTTAAAGAGAGGGCAGTCTCTAAATAGGTGCCCATGCTCATGGCACCTCTAACATCTAAAAGGAATATGTTCATAGTCTACTGTTTGCACCCATTCTTCATCAAATACTTCCAAGATGACCTCATCTGGTAGAGCTCCAGAGGGGTTCATCTCCACACATATTCGTGCGAAGGAAGTGTACTTCCGCCTTCTGGTGGCCTAAGAAGCTTTGAAAAAATGCCCTAATTTGTTTCCTATGGAAAATAACAATTCTGTTTACCAGTAATCAAGAGGTAAAGAGTAGAGTCTTACCCAGACCAGGACCGAAGTGAAAGTTTCTCGCTACAGGACAAAATTCATTATCCACGATTGTATGTAGAGGCCTACTGCTGCCTAGAAGTAGGGCCCTCCTTCAAACACCCTGTCTTTATCCTCAATATTTGTAAAGACCATAGTGAAGAAACACTTTGACCCAAGATGTAGGTCAATGCTTCCTTTTGTTTTCTAGTTGTATTTAATCCATGTCTGTAAAGCCTTTTCAGTGGGCCATAATCCCATGAATTTACAAATGATAGCATATGTCCACATATGATCCTTGTGCGTCTGTAGAGCAAGATCATTTAAGACTACTCTGGGTGTGAACTCAACTTTGGGTTTACATGGCCCCTTTTGTGCTTTGTTTTTCGCTCCCTGTTCCTTGTCTTCTTCCTCATTTTATTTATTGTTGTTATTCTCCCTTGGCTTGTTTAAGTCTTGCTCCTCTTCTATGTTCCCTATCCCCTCACCTGAAGGACCTCTGACGCTCTCTATTTGTTTCTTACCTCGGATAGCCACTACCTACCTGTAAGAGGGAGTGGAGCTCCCTCCTTTATGCCCTTCCATGGAGTTCAACACTTGAAGATGCCTGAAAACCCTAGCTCTTTGACCTTTGTGTTCTGTCGATCTCCAACTTCACATTTCCTTCGTTTTTCATCTTAATCATCATAAATATCATTATTATATCAAATATAGAATAATATTTCTTATAAAACTTATAAAAACTTCTAAAGCTATATAGTCTATATTAATCACATTGTTGATTGTACATAAAACACCATAATAACTTAAAATGATATGTATTTAAATTTCTAGTTCTTACAATTAAACCTGTACTAATTCTTCATAAATATTTATTTAAAATAATTAGATAATTAAAAGTTGGAAGTTGTAGAAAAAACAATAGAGACTTACCTCTAATAATATATGCCAATAAAAAAATAAAAAAATTACAAAAGATTAACATTTCTATAAAAATATTAGTATTTAAAATCTACGCAATTAATTTTATAATTGTCTACATTTTCATATCGAATGACTCTATTATGCATAAAAAAGAGATGAAACAATGATCTAGGAGAGGGAGTATCACTTATAGTAGTTGTATAGTATCTTTTCTAGTTGCACAACCTTCTCCATCGATTGCCCCATCGAATGTATGTCACCATGTCCCCATTGTTAGTATCAACCACAATTATCTTCTAACTTGAATCCCTTGATGTGGTTCCTACTTAGTTGACACGAATATCTTTTGGTAAAACTTCATTACCCTATGTTTCTTCAAATGTTCTCAAGCAAACTCACTCAATGTCAATTTTTTAGTGGATCTCTTAATCTTGGTTCTCCCTGTAGGCACCTCATGGTTTTAAGGTCTTGTCATAGTTGAATTTATAGATCTATATGCATGGATTTTCACTACTAAGAAGCCTAAAATTTAGGAGTAAGCCTTGATTACCTATGTGTAAAGGATTCTTTATTTTTAGTTTAACATGTATCAGGACAATGATCGCATACTTAAATCAAGCCCCTAGTTTAGGGGAAAATATGGACTATGCAAGAAACCATGGATATGTTGATGGGCTAGAATGTACCGTCAACAACTAGGGGGTTTCCCCAGTGTGAAGTCCCAATTAGACCTCACACAATTTGGAATGGGAGCCCCATATGGTATGTATGTCCAACTGTTGTCATGTTGGTTTTGCTCTTGGTTAGTAAATGAGGAAAAGTTAGAGCAAGAACAAGAAAGAAATCCCTGGATAATGGGAACTAGGTCAACCCAAGATTGAAAAACTACGGAATATGATACATAAAAGAAACAAGAAGAAGAAGAAGAAGTATTCCATGAGAAGAATCAATGAGCTAAAACCATCTTAGACATACATGAATAGGAACATGTCATAGGTTAATTGCAAATCAGTTCACAATAGGTCATCAACATGGAGTGGAATAAGTAAGCATAGATTCAAAGTGGAAATGAAATATATAAGCTAAGAATAAGTTCATATGCCCACATGAAAGCACACACACAAACATGATGTAAATACTAGAAATCTAGTACGACCATCATAAAGATGCACGAGAATCCATACTAAGAGAAAATAACTTCTTATTAATGTTGTTGCAAATATAAGTACATGTATTCCAATCCATCAAATCCCAATAGTGGAACATGGGATGCTCATACCATTATCCAATGCAAAACCCTAGCCTCACCAAAACTCACCATATTAGCTTCCAAGAGTTAAGTGCCTCTAGCTCTTCAAGCATAGATCGTTATCTAATGCTAGTCCCAACTACAATGCTAAAAAGTCCCTCCATGTTAAAACTGTAGCAAGAAAAAGATCCATTTGAATTGTGCCTTAGTCAAATGGAGGAATTCGATTTTCCACATCAATAGGATGACTTGGATTGTAGTTAGCTCGAGTGACATGGATTTGTCTCCTAGTTAAATCAGAAAATTTGAGTTATAGGCTAGAAGTAAAGTTTTGCATGGGTTGTTTGCTGAAATGTAGCAATCTAGTGGAGTTATTGTGAGCTCTAGCCATTAGTAGAGTCAGTAGGAGTTAAGTTGAGTAGTTATAACAATTGTTAACTCACTGATCTCTTAGTTAACTAATCAATTTACTAAAAATAGTACCGTTCATGCATGGAATTCAAATTTCCTAGTTGAGTGGAGTGAAAAGGAATAATTTTATATATCGTTGTATACTATTTGAGTGTATAGGTTTTGCATCAGAGTAGGTGGTCAAATCCTTCAGGATTTGCACAAGGAAATAAGGAATTCTATAATTTTTAAGGGGCTAATTTCCTCAAGGACTGCGTAAGGAAATAAGACAATAACAAAGGCATATTTTAGCTAAGTATTGGTCAGAGTAGGTCAGTGAAAAGGAGATTAGAATTTTAGTGTGCGGTGTGCTTCAGGATTGAAGCAAGACATTGTAATTGATCCATATTCTCATCTGAATTAATGCAAAGCAACGGAGGGGTTTTTCCTAGTTGAGTTCCCCTTTAAAATAATTGTGTTCCTTTCGGAAAAATAGTAGAATAAATTTGTGTCTCTTGATTTTAGGTCGAATTCATTAGCAGTAGAAAATTTCTTGCAATTTCTACATGGTATCATAGCTACAAAAGACTACATAGAAACCTTGTTTTAGATCTCTCTTAGAGAAATTTCTATTTGCATAGTTTTTGGTGTAGATTGTCTTTAGTGCAGGAAAAATGTCTTTTAATGGATTGACGCTTGGGCATGCATTAGAGGGAACCTCAAATTTTGTGCTTGGAAAAATAGGATGGAAGTTGTCCTGGATGACAATGGAGTCTGGGAATACACACAAATTGATATTCCAAAACCAACAACATCAGATGCACAAGAAGCTTCTCAGTGGAAGAAAGACACAACAAAAGCGGGGAGGATTAATCTAGAGGGTGCCAGAGATCATCTAGTTTCAAAATTGCATGGAAAGGAGACTCCTTTTGTAATGTGGAAAACTCTCATAGATCTATTCCAGAGTAGTCATGACGCCAGTAAATTTGCATTGAGAGATAAACTCAGGAGAATTTGAATGCAAAAAAATGAAACCATTTCTCAGTACTTATCTAGATTCACTCAGCTTCAAGATGAAATTGGGGGAGTAGGATCAAATGTGCCATCATATGAACTTGTGATATTAGCATTCCTTGGCCTTCCAAAATCCTGGCACAACTATCAAGATTTAGTTAATGGAAGAGACAAGCTACCAGATTGGGAGACACTTTGGGCTAATTTAGTGCAGGAGGAGATGAAAAGAAACACTAGAGATGGTGTCACATCCATATCTGATGAGGAAGAAGGTCGTGCTCTAGTTGGAAAAGGAAATATTACCAAAGGAAAGAAGGCCCATGACGAGGTAGAATCCTGCTAGAACCATGGGAAGAAGAAAGGCCTCAGTAAGCTTAAATGCTTTTGTTTCCATGAGTATGGACGTTATGCAACCAAGTGTCCACACAAGAAATGTAGTAAAGAGCCTACATGAGGAGCAGGAGGAGTTTCTATTACATCATAATTTGAATTTGGTTTCACTCTGATTGCATGCATGTCAAGTATTGTACAAAGCAATGTATGGTACTTAGACACTAGAGCCTCATTTAATATGACAATATCTAAAGGCTTCTTCAGTAACCTAGAGGATAAGGACCTAAAATTACATGTAGAATTTGGAGATGATGGAAGGTATAGTATCAAAGGGGTTGGTACTATCACCATGAAGAGGGAGTTAGGCTCCCATCTTCACCTAAAGGATGTAATGTATGTGCCTGTTCTAAAGAAAAAAATAGTTTCTATAGTTGTACTTGAACACCATGGATATGATGTGATGTTCAATAAGGGGGAATCTTTTCTGAAGCATGTTTCTATTGGAAAAGTAAAACAAAATGGTGTTCAAGTTTAAAATTTCTACAAGCTAGAGGTATATTTTTCCATGCATGCAACTCTACCTCTAAGGGTGAGGTGGAGCAGTGTAGAGACTTGTCCCAGAGTTGCAAAGACTTGGCCAGGGTCCATAGGAGAGAAATAGTAGTTGCAGTATACTCTTCTAATGGATCATTACCCTTGCTACTGGGACCCACAATATTTAGTAGTAGAAGGATCAGTGTTAGTTGATGCAACGAGATCTTGGGTGACGGTTACAGGCTAGTAGTAGTCAAAGACTCATGAGACAATTATAGCTCAGAGACATAATTGATTTAGTATTTTGGTTGCTTTTCAGTTGTAGTTGTTGTAGTATTAACACAAACAATGAGAGGGAGTTGTGTTACATTACATTCCTCCATAGGAGAAGGATTTGGGTAGTGCAGAACCCTTTTCTTTCTAAGAGGGAGTGTTAAAATTGTAGCAAGAATAGGCTCCATTTGAATTGTGCCTTAGTCAAATGCAGAAATTCGATTTTCCACATCAGCAGGATGACTTGGATTGTAGTTAGCTGGAGTGACATGGCTTTTCCTCTTGTTTAAATTAATAAATTCAAGTTATATGCTAGAAGTAGAATTGTGCATGGGTTGACTACTAAAATCT
>APFE031188854.1:0-12125 GCA_000404065.3 Pinus taeda
CTCTACAAGATCAACAACTATTTTTATTTGTAACTCACTCCATTTCTATTAATGCAAAGAGTTCTATGTTTTCCTATATATGATGTTATGATTTCAAGTATTTCAATACCATGTTGATCTATTCAATAAATTAATTAGATAGTTCTATGTAGATCCCATAGATAATTGGCTCATGATGTATGATTGTGTATGTTCTAATTATAGCCATCAAAGCTAGGATTGGAGCATACAATCCAAGGAATGAGGAAATCATACGACATATTCGAGGTAGGCTTCATATGGTTATCTATTTACTTAAAGGAAAACATCAACTTTTTTTTCTTTATGTTGTTCTAGGTCATTCCACCAGGTCGAGGGAAGATACTTTTATCTACAGCCATATATTCTGCATAACCCTATGAGTTAAGCAAGTTGAACAAGCAAGAGAAAAACTATGTGACTCGTGATCTAGAGTTAGAATCTAGCATTCATGCATTAAAGATGTGGAGACATTATATTCTTGGAAGGAGGTTTGTCTTGATGAGTGATCATAGTGAGCTAAGGTACTTGTTTGACCAAACCAATCTGAATTCCCGACAAACTAGATGGTTGGATGCCCTCAGTGAATTTGACTTTGAGATTAGGTACATCTAAGGCAACGAGAACAAGGCTGCAGATTCTCTCAGCAAGAGAGTATAGGTGAGTCATATTGCAACTATGAGTGCATATGGACCATATTTTCAAGATTCAATCTTACATGCAGGGCATCATGATCACATGTACCAACAACTAAAGATTATATTGTAGAAATAGGGTGAAGGTGATAGGTATGAGGCATATCACCTCACAACAAATGGCTTGGTGAGATTCAGGAGCATGATTTATGTGTTGGATAACAGTGAATTGAAAAACCTTATATTGAGGGAGTTTCATTTCAATCCATATTCGGATCAGCTATGATATGAGAAGACTTTGATAGTTGTGAAGAAATTCTACTATTGGCCGAACTTGGAGAAGGAAGTGGTAGAGTATGCTATTAGATTATTTTACTATCAATAGGTGAAGGTAGAATGTAATAATCCAACTGGTTTTTTGTTATTGATTCTAATTCCTAAATGGAAATGGGAGGTCATTCCCATGGACTTCATTACAAGTTTTCCAAGGACATTGAGAAAAGATTATTTGATCATGGTTGTGGTTGATAGGTTGAGCAAGGTAGCTCACTTCATTGTAGTAAATTCTACAAATTTATCTGGTGAGGTAACTTAGATTTTCATAATGGAGATAGTGAGGTTGCATGGTGTTCCCACTAAGATCATATCAAACAAAAGTGTTAAGTTTACTTCCAAGTTTTGGAAGTATTTGTTTTTAGGCTTTGGGACGTTGTTGGATTTCAATACAACCTATCATCCATGGGAAGATGGATAGATAGAGAGAGTTAATAGGATTCCTAAGGACATGTTGAGGTTTCACATGTGATTTCCATGATGTTTAATTGGTGCATGATGCATGCACATGATTCATTGGTTATGTGATATCATTGGGATGGAGGATTTCCTAGATTGGTAGTAGTTTCAACCTTTCCTTACCATTTCATGGATAGCCATTGTGTTTTGGGTTTCCCACTTGTTTTTATTATTGGTTCTTGGGTTTCCTATTGATGTGGGTTGGAACAAATGATTTGGAATCCCTGGAATAACTTTGGTTGAGTTATGAGTTCCTAGAGTTGTAAGTTGTAGAAAATAGTCTTAAATGCTTGGTGGGTTGACTTATTAGTTCCTAGAGTTACAGTTGGAACAAATTCTCTGGAGTCTTGGAAGGATGTGGGTTGAGTTACTAGTTCTGGGAGCCCTAAACAACATGGCTAGAGATTGATCTAGTTGATGTTAGTAATTTCTAGACTATAGAGGTGGAATCACTATGGTTGACGGTGAGGTGGTCTCGCCTCTGGAAGCCCTAGTTTAGTTATTATTATTATTATTATTATTATTTAAATCATGAGATTCCACATTCATGCTTCGAATATGGCGCAGTGGTGATTAGCTGAAAGAGAGATTTGGTTCAACCCAATCTATGGTTAGGTGGTACTAGGAATTCCTTGACTTGGTTGGTGTTTTCATAAGTTAATAAGAGTTATTTTCTAATTATAATCTATGAGCATTTATGTTGTTTATCATGTTGACATTATGGTTTATTTTCCATGGTTTTTATTTTGGTTTATATGCTAAGCTATATGCTAGTTATATGATGTACTATGCCTATAGATCTTGATATCTTTTTTGTAAGTTAATGAATGCTTAAGGAATGCATGCACTAACAAGTGTTATTGCAACAAGTTAGAGAAGGAATAGAGCCTTCTTGGTGATTCTCAGATAAAGTTCATAGCTTCATGGTCAGATATGTATTCATTACCTATAACTTACTTGATTACCATATGTTTGACGAAATGTCTATTGTGTAATACTCATGTCCTAGTGAATATCCTGTTCAAGTTTTGTATGGTTGGCTTTGTTATCATGTTAATCATGATTTTGGAAAGTTACAGGTAGTTATAATAGTGGTTTGGTAGCTTTCCTAAAAAATCGACATGGGCCTTGCAACTGCTCGCACAAAATTAGAAAATTTCAATCATAATCGCATGGAGGTAGGCCTATGCATGTAATTGGGACCTCATAATCACAAGTGCTATGGTTTGCATGTGGATGGGGAGTTTCTCTAGTGAGAGAGCCCCAACTTAGGGATTGACAACCTGTTGTTGTTTGCATGCCCCTGAGTGGTATTTAGTTCTTGAGGGATGTTTGTAAGGTTTTCGGTGTGATGACCGCATTTCTATAATTGGAACTTGGAGGTCAGGTCATATCATAGTGACACTCATCTCATGTTTACCCTGGTGAGCTTGTAAGAGTGGGTAAATTTGGGAGGGTTCATTAAATTCTTCTACAATATTATTCGTTATGATCATGTGTATATCCCATTTTTGATAAATAATGGTGGCTCAAAATGGCTTCGAAAGTTCAGGACCCAAAAAATACCAAAAATAAACAATTACCGAAATAGGAAATTGTGCTAAAAAATAAGAAACTAATATAAAACAACATTGGGGGTCCACATGGAATAGGTGGGTGGCCACCAATATCCACCTAGATCATGAGCATACTACTACCTCTTCTTCGAGCTTATTAAACCATAAAGAAGACACCCTTTTGAGCATATTACTACCACTTCTTTAATCTAGATAAACCACAAACAAGACACCCTATTGAGTATCCTTTTACCTCTTTTATGGGATTGTTAGAAATTAGCAAAAAATAGAATATTAAGCTTAAATATTTTCTTTCACGCTAGATAAACTATGAAGGAGATATCAACTAATAAAAAGAGACTAGGAAAAATGTTGATCATTTATCATTTTAAATGGTGGCCCATTTTCCTTGAATGTGGCACCTAGTTAAATTAGTACCTTACATATGGGTCTTATATTTCCTAGGAGTTGTGTGCTGTATATCAGTAATTTTACTCCAATAGTTGGTTACTCTTCTAGTCATTATAGAGTGCACTTCAATGCCTCCTACGTTGTTTCATGGTATCATATGTTACTCATTATTCAATGTTACCAAGTAGCTTTTGTGTCATGCCAAAATATGTTCAAGGGAACTCTAAACCTTAGTCATCGATCTGCAGTCTCTTGTTGATATTTTGTGTCAGCCATCCTTATATCAATTGTACTTGGTGAATTCATATGTTCACATAATCTCCTAGTATATTATGTGTCGTCTAATGCGGGATACATTGAGGCCCTTTAATGGATCTTCTCTTGTCGACCTTAGCTCATTATCTAGTAGACAATGTTAGAAAATAATAGTACATTAGAGCTTGTATTCCTCAATGGTGTGATTCCTCATGATCGATATTGGGCTTACCTCATCAAATCATGATTAATCGAATCCATGAGTGTTCAATTTTTGCCCATTTATTCACATTTTTTTGGTTATACTAGGTACAATGGGATACATTTTCATCATTGGTGGTTCGCCTCATGTTAATTAATGGTATCCCTCAATGAATATGTTGTAATAACTACAACGAACCTCCAAAAATTTTCCTATGCTTCGTTTTGGAGCCTCCCTTCTAAATTACAGTAGCTCGCCTTGTGCTGACCCAGGTACTTGTGATTTGATTGAGCCTCATCTTTGCGTCATGGCTTGTATCTGCTTGACTTACTAGCTAACCCACAAGCCAATCTCTTGACTTGGTTTCCACCCAATTTCAATCTTGCCTTAGAGAACTGTGCAATCCTTGAGCGCAACTAGCCTTGCTCTATAGAATTGTACAGTCCAAGCTGACAATGAGCCTTCAACTCCAAAATTTCACAGAGCCAGTTGACATCCAACCTTCACCTGGGAAATTTTGTAGAGACTACGAGGCAGCCCAAAAGAACTCAACCAAGAAATTATACTGACGCCTCTTTCTCAGAAGCTACTTAGTGCATGGGCCAGTGAGTTTCCCATTCCTTCCCAGAACCATGCAATCTCTCCCAGAAATGCATGACATCTTTTCCAGAGAAAAAAAAAGGAAAAAGTGAAAATGCATCCCTAGAAAAAAGGGATCCATTTTTAGCAACCTAGAGGAGACACTTGAGTGATTTTGGAAACTTCCGCCAAGTGTCATCTTTTCCTTGAATTTTGGCCTTTGCATCATAAACCCTAAATCGACCAAATCAATTTAATCGATGTAGCTAGAGTTCATTTTCACATTAAATCTTGGAGCTATGGCATTCCCGAGGATATTAAGGAACCTTTAGTGTGATTGTCGTTGCTTTTCTGGGTAAGTCTTGTGTTTCTAGTCTTTGATCTCTTTTCTGTTGCTTTTGCTTGTTTAGCTTATGAGAGTGTTGTTTCACTTGTTTTTTTGAATGACTTCTCAATTTTTAACTTTCTTTAGCTTGTAGAAGTGTTGTTTTAATTTTTTTATTTCCTTTCACGAGTATCGCATGCATTACCCATTTTTTTCACCAACTGTCATTGTTACAGAATCTCTCTCCACATGCTTCATTTTCCTTCATTTTGATTGATTCCTACACTTTTTCTACTTACATGCATCACCACTCAGTCCGATCTTCACTCAAAATCTCACTAGTCTTTAGATCTACTCATTTTCACACTCCTCTTGGGTAGATCTAGGTTTCCCTTGCCCAAATCTCACTTTCCATTACATTATCTGCACATTCAGGGAGCTAAAGGCCTCAACCTTGACTTATCAATTTTCGCAGAGGCTGCCTTGGCCTGACTCCAACTATTCACTGCACAGTTCCAAGAGCGAGTCTCCTGGTCCTAGACACTGAGACTATGCAATGCACCATCTCTCTTGGCTTGTGCCCAGAATAAAATTCACATTGCGTAGTTCCAGGAGGCATCTAGTGACGTTTGTCAACTAGGATTGCATAATCCCTCCCAACATTTTCCCAGTTTGTTTCTTTGATCTTGTCTTGAAGTTATTTTGGTTTAAGATAACATTTACATGCCATGATTTTCCTCTCTATCTAAAGGAACAAAAGTTATTGAGCATCCCTCTAATATTTATAGTTAACATGGCTTGCAAAAGAGATGCATCGAAGGAAACTACTAAGAGTAGTACTAGGGAAGAAGTTGAGAAGATGTCAGTGAACTTTTCATTTTATACAGACATTGAGTTCCTCATTGAGAAGGGCATGAAGTTTACATGGAAGCAGATCAAGCATATATTTGTAGAGGACATTAGGGATGAATTAGAGGACTTGTAGTTTTATATTAGTATCCAACAGTCATGCTTTTACAATGTTCCATGCAAGTACACCACCTTCCCATGTTCAGACATTATCAGCTAGATTTCCTCACACACAGATCCATAAACTATGACAATGAGAAGTACGAGTGCGATAGAGCTTGCCACCTTAGTGCATAGAACTATCATAAGATGTATCATTTACCTTAGCCAACGAGGCACATGGAAAAACCTTTCTATGCCACTCATAGCCAGGTGAACATGAGAAACATAGTCAAGAATTGTGTCAAAGAGCCATCAAAGTTCGGATAGAAACCCAATCATGTTTACAAGACAAAGTATCTTAGGAAGGCCTATCAATTCTTGATCATATTTGCATACCAAATATGTGGTCAAGAGATCACCAAGACCTTTCTTGAAGGTTGGGTAGTTTTGTTAGACCAGTTGGTGAGAGATGGAAGGCCCTTCAATTGATTAGACTTGTTGGCTCATCTGTTGAAATTCCATGTGACTAATGCTCGGAATCCGCCCAAGGTTGAGCAAGCGAAATTATACTTGTTTGCATATTTAGTGGATGCAATATATACCCAGCACTAGCTTCCTCGAATGTGATAGAAATGGACACAGAAAGAGCCTGTCATCAACATTTATTACAAGTTCCTTTCTGAATACAACTATTGAAGAGTAATGGCAAGGCTAACTGACCATTTCATCATCCCATTGTACAAGTTGATCTTTGAGCATGATCTACCTTGCATGTCCCAAGAAGAGATGGATGAAATACTTAACATTGTAGATTCGTATGCCTCACCTAGTGGTACCTTCATCAGAAGGTTTAGCAGTGTGAAACCTCAGCATGTTCTACTAAGCTATTCCACAAACAATATGGTCATGCAAGAGGTTTCATATCACCCATACAGGTTGACGAGTCAGAACAACCGAAAATCGAAGAATAACGTGAACATATGCAAGATCGAGAGATTGCTCGACAGATTGAGCAATTTATCGAAGTGACAGACATGGAGTTGGGAAATGAGCCATAGAATGAAGACAATGACCTCATAACAAGAGCATCCAAGGTCACCTCTCAATCTCTTCCACCTCTAGTGTCAGAACTAGTCCCAAGCGAGTAAGGAGAGGTTGTTCTCCTTGATGATGATCTGCTTATGGATGTGTACTATCTTTCATTCAATGAGTTGTAGAAGAAGATAGTACAGGTGTGGAGGAAACACATTTCAAATGATCAGGCGTCACCTGTATTCATGAAGGAAAGGATGATAGTGTGATATGTCATAAAGAATCCGGCTGCGATTGCCGATGCCACCTTGGCCTTTGCAGGAGACATAAGCTCTAATGTTCAGTTCCTCTTGGTCAAGAATGAACAAGTGGAAAATAACGTGTAGGCGTCTAGGAAAGAGGACAAACAACTCAAAGAGCAGATTGCAGTTTCTGCAATGACAGAGATGAGGAAAGTGATACTTGATGAACTATCAACACTTGGGACTACCATGCAGAAGCTCTATGATAGATTTGTCACCATGCATAAGGCATTTGTTCATGTGCATGGATTACAACAGCGAAGAAAAGAGTTTTTCCAAATTGTTAAGGTTGTTCATGCTCTCATCGCCCATGTGCAATAGTGGAAAATGTAGTACAAAGGTGCCCCACTTCACTTGCCAAAGATGATGAAGCCTTAGGTAGAGCTATAGAAGGCAAAGGTCCAGATGTTGATCGAGAACTCTGAGAAGCTTGCCCCATTCGTCACCAACATATAGGCCTCATATGCATGGTTGTACAAGATTTTAGATGTCATGGTGAGAATACATAGGATCCCTCCAATCGGTTCCCTCACCAAGGCTAAACACACTAACCAATTATGGCTAGACAAAAGGGCACAGGCAATTGTAGCAGCTAAGGCAAAAGGGCACAAGGGATGACTTCGAGCTTATCGCACATAACATGAAGAATAACATTCGTAGTCCTGTCATGGTCAACACCATGCTACACATTCTTCAGGATGATTTACATACAGGTTCCAAGACCATAAACCCAGATGCTATGGAGGCAAGGGTCTGCTATCAAAAAGACACCATCAAGTAGTTTGGGGACATGATCTCACAATATAAAGCTTGGCATGAGTACATGACAGAGAAGCACCAAGAAGAGGTTACTGAGTTGGTCTGTCCCTAAACTTCGGAGTCATGGTGTTTTTTCTTGTTAGGTTGTCTCTAGCCTATTTTGTCTCACATGGGTAAATGCAAAAAATGCAATATTATTTGTAAATATGTTGTAAGTTAAATTCCAAGTGTCATTAGTGGAATATGAAAAGTCATCGTATTATGTAATTAGTTATTTGTAATGAAGTTGAAGAGTCGTTAGGGTAATCAAAGAGTCACAAAGGGGAATGTCAAGAGTCACCCACCCTTTGTTATAAATAGAACCTCGTAACTCTTAGAATGGGATTTTGGGAGCCAAGATTTTGGCTAGGCTTAAGCTTAGAAAAGGATTGGGAGTATTGTGACGAGCCTTGGCTTCTCCACAGTGTAGAGCGAGTATACTTCTTCAGAGGAGTAGGTTTTCTTGACTGTAAAATTCCACTATTTGGGCTAGTGGTCATCAATGGTGTATGTATGGGTATAACTTTCACTTATAATAATAATAATAACAGAGCCAACACACTTTCATGCATATGATGTTATTGTAGTTGGACTATTCTGGTTTCTTTAGCAATGTATGTTGTTTAAATTATGAATTTGCTTATGAACTAATTTGTATGCAATTGTATGAATCCTTTTGAATGTGTGTTGTTGGATTAACCTGTCACTTCAAGTTGTGGACTATTATGCATTTATCTTGTGATGTCATTCCACTTGTGTGCTCCTTTCGAGCTACGTACTATTACAAGCTTTTAAGGGGCACATTTCCTTTTTTGCTTCGTGTGTTAGAACCCCCATGCATCTCACTTGACTAGCTACAAGGTCACACACTTGCTTCAGTCCAAAGTTATCATACTCATCTATGTGCACTACCATGGTCAAGGAATTACATTACCACCCACTACTAGGTCTCCTACTGCAAATAGTCTGAGGTCTAGTTGGGACTTCTTACTGAGGAGATCCCTTAAATGTTGGCAAGTCCAGCACCGTCAACATTTCTGGTGCTAGAAGGAGGGTCAAATGAAAAGCTAAGCCCTTGAAGTCTATTTTGAATTTCTGCACATCATTCATGTCTTATGTCCTAACCAAAACCCCGACATGTTTTTATCACACTGTTGATTTTGATTAGTTGGTGGGTGTCATAGATGACTTGTCCAAATAAAAATCCACTCACTATAATGGAACACCCCTATTCAGGCACGCAATTGCCTTTGATGGATTTTGTGACAAGCATGATGTCCCCTTGGATGACATCACCTGTGGGTTTTTCACCTTCACATTCAAAGGGCATGTTAAGAAATGGTTTCACTCATTGCCTGCAGCCTTTATACACTCTTAGGATCACATGCTTAAATTCTTATTCTGTGCTTTCGTTTTCTATAACTGTAAATAACTGAGTAGAAATATTTTAAAATTGTGTAAAGCTCATGATGAATCTCTTGAGCACTTTTACAATTGTTTCCTTCATTATTGTTATGAATTTCCTGAAGATGAAGTTGACTAGAAATTTTTGGAGGGAACATTTCAATATCTTGTTTACATTTCTAAAAATTGACACAAGTTAGAAACTCCCAACTCTCTCCTAACATACCTGAGTGTTAAAACTTTAGAATTTGATATGGATGAAGTTTCTTTCCCAAGTGACCCTCCATCCCCTTTTAATCAAGAAACTCTAGCTCTATAGGATGAGGTGGGAGAAGTTGTGAACCCACCTATTGATCTATCACCATCTTCTCCTACCCCACCTACTCTAGATTTCTATGTAGATTTGGACTACAAGCCTGATGGTTGTCATGTTGTCTCATCCACCCAGCCTTCATCCTTTGGTTCCTTTGATCCTCTGGAGTTTGGTGTGTTGTGTTCATCCATTCCGGATTCTAGTTGTGATGTTCATGAGGATAAGGTTGTGGATAGATTTGTTGTTGAACAACCAACCTGTGCTAATATTTTTGATGAGTATGTGTGGGAGCCTCAATAATAATCTCTGGTGAAGGATGACTTGCTTTCGTCTACACCTCATCTGCTTTATCCTAACATCTTCCACGATTCTTCCATTTATGTTCCACATTGTGAAAATTCATCTCTCGATGTTTCCACTTCGGATCGTTCAAAAAACACATAGAATGTCAGTGTTCCATTTGATTACAGAGAGGGAAAATATTTCCCCTCGGATCCACCCAACCTCTCATCTTACATTTCTAAAAACATAGAGGTTGAAAATTCTTTTTTTTTTTCATTTCTCCTTCTACATGATTCGTAAAATCATGTGGATGCCATTGTTCATCTCGAATTTTCTTATTTGGTTGTCATGATATTTTCACTCACACATCTAATCACAATTCTAATTCACTTGCTATTGATCTTTCCAAACCACTGGTATTCGATGACTCATCTTCTGATGAAGTGTAAACCCCTCAAGTTGTCAAGAAACTTTAGCCTGATCTAATGGTTATGTCAGGTTCTCATATCCTCGAGGTTATTTCTACTTCCGATCAGAAAATTTTTGAATCTCTCCAAGCTCCTCATCACTCTCTTGTTCACATTTAAGATCAATCCATATCACATTTTTCACAACCTCCACCAAAATCATACAATCATATTGTTAATGCATTATAGAAGTCATACATAGCAAGCATTGTTGCGAAGTGAAAATATTCTTCTTTCTTCATGTTTTCTTGTTTCTCATGTCTGAAGGTGTGTACGTGCTTGTCTTCCATGTGAAAATTGATAGGACACCATGATACATCTAGAAAGTGCCTTTCATGTGCTTTCAAGATTTATCTTTCTGTGGATGAATTCAAGCTTCAAACATTTTATTTTGCATTGTTTTATCTTTCTTGTCTATTGGTATGCTTGAATATATTTCTTTTCAATCATGTTTTTGCCTACATGGGTCAACCAATGCACTAGTGGCTGCATTGGAAATATCACTTCACGTGAGTTGGCCCATGCTCTGCTTAGCTTATGAGTAGTAGTGTTTCCTTTCTTGTTTTGTTTCCTTTGTTTTTCTTTTTTCTTACTTATTTCCTTGGCTTGTTTGCTTCTGCACCCATAGGATAGTTTCTACATGAAATTGTGCTTGGCTTCTTGAGACAAGCATGGTGAAATCCAAGAGGAACTTGTAAAACTATCAACACTTGGTTATATTTCTATTCCCTCTCTTTATGATAATATTTTGTTTCTTTTAGTCGATGATACCCTAATGGAAAATACATTCCCTTAAGAGAAAATCACGGTGGAACCATGATTCTTGCACTCTTAACTAGTATTTCCTACTCTAATTGGTTTTCTATTTTCAGTTAACCCTTGTCAACTTAGTCAAGTAGAGTAAGGAGAGGGGGATAACTGGTTCTTCTCTTTTGTGTCACCATTGTTTAGGTAAAACACAACCCTTCCATTTTGACTTGTTCACCTCAAATAATGGAGACCCTTTGTATAAAATTTTGGCTACACACCTTTTAGGATTTTATTTAGTTGATTACCCTACGTTTTTATTAATTTTTCATTTTCTTTGGATTCTTGTTTTTATTTCTTTATTAAGATTGATTTTTTATAAGCTTCCCATTGACACTTGTTTCACGTCATTTGGTCAACTAGTTTGTAAATGGCACTCCTTTGAAGTCTAATCATTTATGTCGTCTCGGTCAAAAATGCGCAAAATGTACAATATCTCTTTTTTGTAAATAAATTAATCCAATAATACATTTATTTTAAATATTAACCCCTAGTTAGTTCTTACTAACATTTTTCATTTTTTTACTCATAGAGCCAAATCATACAACATTGGGATTTTAGAAATTTACTCCAATTTCCAAAATTGATTACTGATCTCAAAACCAAGAATATCGAAATGACTATAATTTAAAAACTAAAAAAAATAAAATAAAAAATTAAAGTTTAATGTTAAATATTAAATTAATTAAATTAATTAATATAATAAATATAATTAAATTAATTAAATTAACATTTAACTCATAAAGCATATATAATAACAAATAAATAATAAAATTTTCTTTCGATCGCATCGTGACCTCAGATCGTATCGGAAGTTCTAATCAGAACAGACCTTTACAAACCGCCGATCGCATACTTCCCCAATGACGATCGAGAAAAGTTAAAAGGCATGGGTTATATTAAACTTTCATTTGAATTGTTTTCAAAACTCATTCATACGTGAGCGGAGTGGAATAAGTGAAATAGGGTAAGGTAGTTATAAAATAGTAAGTAGTG
>APFE031188865.1:4676-40996 GCA_000404065.3 Pinus taeda
ACTATGTATCAGTTAGGAAGGATACAATTTACATCAATCATTCATTGGACAAATGGAAATGGAACCATAAGAGTAGTCATCTATCTTTATTAATCAGAAAGTAGAGTGAGGTACAACCGAAGTCCTGGCGCTGAGTCTTTCTCTAGAGGGTCCAGCCAGCATGTCTTCCAAGCATTCACCTTTGAAGCAAATCTCCCAAGTCAAAGAGGTCTCTCTCTCACATACAAGGCAACAAGCTCATGACCTTCCTCAAGCTCAAAGCAATCCTCACACAACACACCAAATGCCTACAAAAAGCAGCACTAATGCACTAAGAATTCCTCAATCAAAGTCTATATGTTCCAAACTAGCTGCTCATGGGCCATGGAGGAGGCTTATAAAGAGAAGGAGCCTCCATGAATAGGTAAGGGATGAGCTTTCCTCCAAGATAAGAGGATGTTCAGTCGAACAGACATGCCAGAGAAAGGATGGCGACCTCAACAATGCTAACAACCAGTTCTGGATGGGTCTGGAAGGCTGGTTGTTAGAACAAATTCGCTCAAACAGGATCAGGGCGGAAAACTCGTGAACTGCCGCGCTGACATCGCAAACCTATGTGGAAGAGGTCTGGTCAGCGCGAAAAGGACAAACGGAGGGAGCGCTGTTCATGGAAATGGGACCAGCGCGGACAAGACGTGTGCTTCCGCGCTGGCAGCGCAACAACAACGCTAGACCCCGCCTGTCAGCGCGGTAATTTTATTAACAGACGCGATGATCCATTTAACTTAGGCAAAGAGGGTTTTTTTAGCCATTCTGAGGAGCATGAGTATAGGTGAGTGTGGTTTATAGCACAGTAGGGAGACTGACATGATGGCAGTGACATTTTACTGTGTAACACCAGGAATAGTGTCCACTCGGATGCTGCTATTCCCACTAAGATGGGTGGCTATCTTAGAAACAAACAAGTAAAGTTTACTTTCATTTTCTTTTATGAAAATAGACAAGAGGAAGACCAAGTAGGCCAGCCTTAGTCTTGCACTCGATTTCCTCTCCTTCTTGATAGAGCTTCGTTGCTTCTTCTTCGTCTGCCCAGCTTCAAAAAGAACCTGTAGAATCACAGCAGCATACTACTATTGAATAAACAAAGATGTATATTCATAAATAACATAGGACCAGATGTGTGTTAACCATATAAATGCATATATAAACAAGTACACAAGAATATGGAAGAAAACCAGAATAGCTTTATTAAGATAAAAAGTAGCAAGAGGATTACAACCATATGTTCTGACCCAGCATCATCCTCCAACTAGGAAGCCCTTCTTCACCTCAAGCAAAGCTTAGATCACCCAACACTATGAATGTACACCATAAAACCAACAACACTTCTTTATAAGATACAAAATTCCAGCCTCTGGATCTCTGTTATGAGGGATCCATATATAGATGATTACAGAGAGGTGAGTCATCTTCTAGGATCTTGATTAGTGTCCTCTCTCTGATACTTCCTACTTCCACTTGGAGAATGATGATCTCTTACTCATCCCTGGTCGAAAACAGAGAAGCAAGTGCCAGAGGAGAAGCTTCTGGAAGATTCCATGATCTTCCACCTCGCATTTTGTCCCTGCCATTTGTCCATTCCCAACCATCGGAACCTATAGAGGAGCAATTCAGTATGCATCGCACCTTGTACATTGGGAAGGTGATATGCATCATACCCTCTGCACTGAGCTTTCAGTATGGTCCAGTTTTGGCCATTTATGACTAGTTTTTAGTGGAGAACTTCTGGGAGATGATGTAATCAGTTGACCTTGTTCCTTTAGGTAGTGAAGTAACACTTTTAGGGACTTAGGAGCCCTCAGTTTATGGACATTTATGATAGGGGTTGAAGTGCCAAAAAATGTCTATAACAATTAGGCAGATATCAGACAGTAGAAGTTATGTTTAATTTAGGGCTTTTTTCCATAGAAGGAAACCCCTCACTATATATGAGGGAATTGTATTGCGTCTATGTACATTTTGTATTCTGGTGAGAAAGGGAGAGGAGATTAAGAGTGAAGAGGGTGTTACAGCAGATCTGCTGTAGGTTGTATCTATTCAGTTTGTTGGATAATATAAAAGGAAGGACTAGTTGTTTCTCCGTGGATGTAGCCCAAACTGGGTGAACCACGTGTATCTGTGTCTGTTGTTTTATGTGTTTTCTGTTTTTATATTTCTGCAATATTTTATGTGTTCCATTGCTCTGTAATATATAATTTTCTAATAAGGAGTATACATCCAGACACTTGCATCCACCATATTTATACAAATGAAGAAATGAGACCTATTCGGAAACCACAAAGGCATATGAACCCAAAGCGAAAAACAACCACACATGGAAGAAGAATCACATGAATCATCATACCCACCTATGCCAACAACTATCAACCTCAACCCCAATTCTACGTGCCTTATCCAAATATTTGAAGTACTTCCTATAATTCGACCATGCAAACCTATAAGCAAGTGTATAACCTTAATATGTATCAACAAACTATGCTTCCACCACCTCCTTTGCATCAATTATTACCTGCACCTACTAACCCATCATCTTCGCAGGCAGCTGCTACCATAAGCCCACCTTGTCCTACATTGTTGCCTGCACAACCCGTACCTAACCCAAATCATAATAGGTTACCTTGACTAGTGCAAAATATTGATATTCAGCCTTTTCCTACATACATGATCACTGCCATTCCTACGAATGATCCAATTACGATCAGGAAAGACAGTCAGCAAAGGAAAATGAGTTTTTATCTTCCAAGAAGAGGTACCATCCACGTCATCTAAAAATCATTCACAAAGTGAAAAACAACCACAGAGGGAAGAAGAATCACATGAATCATCGTACCCAAAAAGACTAATAGTAAAGAAAGAAGAGGTCCCTCCTGAATATGACCTGGAAAATGAACTTAGCAATGTCTGTTTTAAAATCCCACTTTTACAAGCAATTAGAGACATTCCAATATACACCAAAATTGTCAAGGATCTCTGCATTAAGAAACTGGGAAGAAAGGGGCATAAGAAAGAGAATGTAAAAATCATGATCCAAATTTCCACTATGATCTCTGACATGCCTGTCAAATATAATGACTCATGAATACCATTGTCACTATTGAGATAAACAGATTACTTCTGCCAAACACTCTTGTAGATCTAGGGGCAAAAACAAAATGTAATGAATTATGAAAGAATGATGTCATTATAGCTACCGTGGTTGAAAACCATCCCTATCCTTTTAGAAATGGCAAAGAAATCCATCGTTAGACCAATAGGATCCCTCGAGGACATAGTAGTTATTATTGCCTCTTGGAAATAACCCATAGATTTTATAGTCATTTCCCTAAAAACATATAGGCCTAGACACCTAGTAGTCCTGGGGCGACCATGGCTCGCAACTACTGATGCCATCATAGATTGCAGAAGTGGGGAAGTGATCATTTCTAATGGTCCTCAAAATCAAACATTGTCTATTTTTCAACCTTCTCAGATAGCTACGAAAGTATCATTATGGCCCGAAAACACATATGTAGATGAAGACTCCATGTTGCCCTTCTTAACATTAGATCATTCTAGAGGTGTCCGTGAGCATTTTGATGAGTATGTTTTGTAGCAGTTTTTAGCAGATAACTCTTGTATTAATTATCCCATCTCTTTTAATGGTTATCAACATGTGTTTATTGACGAGTTTCAGGAAACCTGCCACCCAGCTGTCTTCACCTCATTTGGAGCAATGGAGGAAATCCATGAGCTCATAACAGAACTAGTGGAAATATTTGAAGGGAAAATTTTACATATTGGTACAGGATTCACTGCAGAACAAAATCAATGGTTGATGAGTATGGTTCGTGAATAAACCAGAGAATTCGCATGGGATTACTTGGATATGACGGGTGTTGGGTGTGGAGCCTGATTATCTTCTGTATTCCAAGGTATTGTTGCATTGGACCCTAGTTCAAAATGAAGCGGCAACACCACCCTTTAAATATTTACTACAAGGGGGATCTAAGGGGGGCGGCTACAACCTTTGGGGAGTCCCCCCTAGTGGGGGGCTTCGGGAGAAATGCCCCCGAAGTTAAGAATAGATGTAAAATTTCCTTGTAAAACTATAGTAATTTCTAGTCAATCTGGGTCATTCATTAGGCGGATATTTGACGGTAGAAGTTGTCTTTAATTTAGGGTTTTTTTGTCGTAGAAGGCAACCCCTCACTATATATGAGGGAATTGTGTTGCATCTATGTACATTTTGTATTTTGGTGAGAAAGAGAGAGGAGATTGAGAGTGAAGAGGGTGTTACAATAGATCTGTTGTAGGTTGTATCTCTTTAGTTTGCTAGATAATATAAAAAGAAGGACTAGTTGTTTCTCCATGGATGTATCCCAAACTGGGTGAACCATGTATATTTGTGTCTCTCTTGTTTTATGTGTTTTCTATGTTTATATTTCTGCGATATTTTGTGTGTTCCATTGCTCTATAATATATAATTTTCTAACAAGGGGTATACATCCAGACACTTGCATCCACCATATTTATACAAATGAAGAAATGAGACCTATTCGACAACCACAAAGGCATATGAACCCAACATTAAAAGACGTTGTCAAGGTGGAGATTCAGAAACTTTTTCCCCAGATTTCATCTACCCCATTTCTAATAGTAAGTGGGTGTCAACTCTGGTAGTAGTTCCAAAGAAGAACGATAAGTGGTGGATCTGAATTGACTATAGAGAACTAAACAAGTCCACATTGCACAACTATTTTCCATTACCTTTCATTGATCAAGTTCTCGACATGCTTTCATGTAAGAAATAGTTTTCTTTTGTAGATGGTTACAGTGGGTACAATCAAATACAAATAGCTGAATAAGACCAAGATAATACTACCTTCGCATGCCCATGGGGTACTTATGCATATAAAGTCCTTCCCTTTGGTCTTTATAACGGCCCCACCACTTTCCAAAGAGATGTACTTGCCATTTTCTCTGATCTGATCCATGACAATGTGGAAGTCTATATGGATGACATCACAGTCTATGGAGATGACTTCCCATAGGCTTTGGAGAATCTAGAGAAGGTATTGATCCGTTGTCAAGAAGTTGATCTAGCCCTTAGTAGCAATAAATGTAGAATGATTCAAATGAAGGGAATTGTTCTAGGCCATCATGTGTCATTTGAAGGGATTCAAGTTGACCCAGCAAAAACTGAGGTAATTTTGCATATCCCTATTTCAAGCTCGCAAAAATAGGTAAGAATTTTTTTGGGGCACACATGATACTATTGATGATTTATTGAGAATTTCACTAGAATTGCAACACCATTATTTAAATTGTTAACTATAGATGCTGACTTTGTATGCAATGTTGACTGCAAATAGGCTTTTCAGGTACTGAAAGGGAGATTGTCTACAACTTCGATGATAAGAGGGCCAAATTGGTCCTTACCTTTTCATATTTGTACAGATTCTATGGATACTACACTAGGAGTAGTTTTGGGACAGAGGGAGGATAACTTTCCCTATGCCATTTACTTTGTTAGCAAAAATATCTCTCTCGGTGAATTAAATTATGCAGTTACTAAAAAATAGATGTTAACAGTTGTGCATGACATGTTTAGACATTATATTACTAGTTATGCGACATTTATCCATACCAACCATTCTGCTGTTAGATTTTTAATGAACAAGCCTATTACTAATGGTAGGATAACTAGATGATTGTTGCTTCTACAAGAATTCAATATAACTATAATTGATAGGCCCAGAAGAGATAACTTGGCAGCTGATTTCTTATCTCGCTTGAATCTTATGCAGGGAAGCACACCAACGCCAGTGCCTAATAAATACCAAGGTGACGCTCTATTTGTCATTTCTACTATTATTTCTTGGTTCATTGATGTCACCAATTATTTGGTATCAGGAAAACTACCTCAAAACATGTCGGCCCGAGAGAGGCATAATATAGTACAAAGTAGTGCTAGTTTCTCCTGGATCGAGGGAGATCTATTTTATACGGGGCCAGACTTGATTATGAGGCATTGTGTGCAGGAAGACGAAATGCATGATATATTAAGTGCCAGTCAAAACGAGCATTGTGGTGGCCATTTTGCAGATAAAAGAATGACATATAATTTTCTCCTTACCAGACATTATTGGCCTGCCCTATTTAAATATGCCAATAATTTTGTTTTGAGTTGTGACACTTGCCAATGAAGGGGGAGACCAGTTTCCCCCATTGAAATGCCTCTTCAACCACAAATTTCGATTGAACCCTTTGAGAAGTGGGTGTTGGACTTCGTAGGGCCCATCTCCCCAATGTCAAATAAGAAGAAATATATTTTGGTGTGCACTAATTACGTCACCAAGTGGGTGGAGGCTAAAACATTGTATGCTACCACTGAAAAGGCAGTAGTAGAGTTTTTGTTCAAGGACATCTTTACAAGATTTGGGGTGCCTCGTGAAATTTTCACTGATTAAGGAACCCAATTTACATCAAAGTTGTTCAAGGCACTCATGGAGAAATATCAAGCTAAGCACTCGAAATTGAGCCCTTATCATCCCCAGGCTAATTGTCAAGTGGAGTCTGCGAACAAAGTTTTGGAATCCATCCTTACAAAAACAATTCAACTGCATCACAAATATTGGGCGGAAAAATTACCAGAAGCACTATCGGCCTACCGGATCACTTGGAGGAATGTGACCATAAACACACCTTATGAGTTAGTCTATGGTAAACAAGTACTCTTGCCCATCGAATTCAAGGTGAAAACATTCACAACTACCACTCAGTTGGGCAAGAATTTAAATGAGGCTCAAGAACGGAGATTGAGGCAATTGAACGAGCTTGATGAGATCCAATAAGATGCCTACAAAGAAACTACATTAGTGTAGAAACAAGGAGCCCGATGGCATGACAAATTTATTAAGAAGAAAGTCTTCCAGCCAAGTCACTGGGCCTTGTTATACGATAGTAAGTTTAAGCATTTCAAAGATAAATTTTCTACTAGATGTTTAGGACCGTATGAGGTAGCTGATGTTTTTGATAACGATTCAGTTCGTAGTTATATTATCAATGATAAGAATTCTTTTGTAGTAAATGGCCATTAGCTTAAATTTTATCATAAACCACTTTCATGTGATCAATTTTTGGAGGAAGTTTGAAGGGACATAGGATTGAAGTCGATTCATGCCAATGATCAGCCTCTTGCTGGTTCAGTTGATTAATTATTTTTATATTTACACACACACACACACACACACACACACACACACACACACACACACACACACATATATATGTATGTATAAACTAGTGGGCTATCACTTTTTATATCTGCAGGTGGTCCTCCCCACAACCCATGTAGAATAAAGGAGGAATTCACCAGGATCAAGTTTATTCCTTGATCCAAGTCTGGTAGATTATTTATGGAAAAGGAACCAGTTGAGTCTTCTTTGGAAGCCTTCAGACTCTCTAAACATGAAGATCCCGAGCATTGACTAATTCAGGCTGGTAAATAATATGGACCAATATTAGCTAGGGATTCCTTGAGTATAGAATTGTTCTTTTCTGGGCTCAAGGAAATGTTTAAGGAAACCCCCTAGATTCTACTATGGGAAATTTAAACTCTCTAAACATGAAATCCTCAAGCACTAATTACTTTAGGCTCATTAAGATAATAAGGTAGTAGTAGTTTAGGGATCCTTTGGGTATTGAATTATTCCTTTCTGGGACCAAAGGATTATCTACGGAAAAGAAGCCCCATGGAGCTCTCTTTCTGGTCATTTCCAGCTCCCTAAAGAAGAAATTCCCCAAGAAATCATCAATCTAGGCCTGGTTAAAATCCATGGATTGATGAGTAGTTCTCTTTTTCTAAAAATAATGAGCAGCCCAGTCTATGGCATTAAATCTTAAGATTCCAAAATCAAGTTAGAAAGCCTATGCCTTATACTACGTCTATATCCAGTTGTGTTTGTATGAGGATCCCATAATTCTATTTCAACATGCTCTGTTCAAAATGCCTATGTTCCATGCTCTGTCCAAAATGAAACTTATGTTACATATGAGGGTCCTGATATTTGGTCTAAATTTGTGTCCTATAATTGCACATTTGTTGTCACAATATCTGCAAAGAAGCTTTCTGCATCATAAAAGAGATCATTTTTATATATGATAACATATTTTCTGAGTCAGGTTCTGTCTTCACTAGCACTCGAAGAATGATCATGGTTAGTAATTCACTCCAAGTAAGTATAGATTCATGGAATCAATACTGAGCTCACCAAATTTAGAACATGGAAACTTTCCATGATGAAGGTAGCATCACACAATTGTAGTATACATTACTTAAGCACATCTGATTACACAATCGACAAAAAATCATTAAGGTAGTTCAAATACATGCTTGTATTCTACATAAATTAACTGATAGGTGGTTAAAATGTAAATCATAGAAGTATGCCTCTGAATCTAGCCTAAGATCACCATAATCATATATCCTACTCCCTTACCCATCTATTCCCATTCCCATAAGTAGTTATCCTCCAGCACATTGATAGGACACGAACCATAATCACCACCTCTCATGGTCTATACTTGCTATGTGATGATGTTTGCTCACCCACTTGGCCATCGTTTCATGGCACACCTCAGTCATCATGAGGAGGATCTGCTGCCTCTTAGCCAAGATACTCACACACTCCCTTACAGTCATCACACATTGTATTCAAGTATCCACGCTCCAGACTAATTGAGGATGGGATGATCACTATAATGGAAATTGATCCAACATATCCAATCTATCATCATGACGATCATTCATCCACAATTAAAATAGAGGATGACTGCAATCATGGGCAATGAATCAATAAGAGACCAAAATTATAGACAGTTGGGAGAAAGGGAAGCTACAGCTGAACGTAGGCACCATGGTAGCAGCTAGGCATGAACCTACGTTTGGCTGATTTGCACGTAGCATAGAGTATGAACAATGCAAGGGTATTCTGGAGGAAAAAGGTTGTATGCCTTTTCTACAGAAGTTTCAAGGCTATAATGATCAAGTGGCGATGGCATTTGCATGAAGCTTCAATGGCGAGCATGCACAAGTTGACAATTTAAACTTCATAGTCATAGAGGAGTCTGTGAGTAGGGCCATTGGGATATTGAAAGGTAAAGGTTAAGATAATTTCCTTTATCTGTGTACTAAGCTTCATTCGGGTCTTACAGTATCTGTTGGGCTTCATCCAAATCTCCTTGAGCTCCATTAACTTCCTCCTTCCCAACCAATTCCTAAGACCCTCAAAACATAAAATGAAATGAAAAGAAACAAACAAGAATAAGAACATGAAAATCAATAGAAATACAACACCATGAATAAAGTGGCATGGCCATGCACTAGACATAAAAGAAACTGCAAATCAAGTGCATTAAAATCACAAAACACCAATAGGACAAGACTAGCAACAAACATCATGACTCAATCCCCATGTGTCCCAATGCTTCCAAGGGATAGCTAAATGTGGGCCTTCTTCAACATTTCATGGCAGTGTCTTTTGCCATATTTTTCAATGCATAATTAAACATAATAGTACATTAGTTACCTTCCCTATTGTGCCAAGCACACTGCCTTGTAACTGAACACATACACATCTCATCTCTCAAGGGACTCGAATTCCTTAACGAATCCAACTATAACTAGAAGCTAATTGTTATACATGTCAAATACATGTTCATGAATATAGAACATATCTACATAATGTCAAACATAATCAAGGTTAATAATACTTCTTCTATTCATGCAAAGCACTCATTCATTTGGAATTTCAGTTTCAAAACATGGCCAACAGAATTCTCACTAAATTCCTCTATTTTAAATTTTACCTTGCTGCAATTGAGTTTATTATATCTTGTCACATAACCCAACTATTAGTTATATAAAAAAAAAAAAAAATCAAAAACTACCTTGTCATGCTAATACCAAGAATGTTTCCCTACAACTGTTCACACATGGCAACCACACATTTCGAAGATCAAGAAATCATATCTATTAATTGAAATCAACCTTTACCAATAATAACAACCATCTCATAATCAAATCATAGTCATTATTCATAATGCTACAACTAACACCCACTTACACTCCAATAGATATTAGTTGTCTCAACACATATTGTTTTACTACAACCATATTAAACAAGATCATTCCTTCATGCAACGTTATAGACACATACTCATATCATGTAATTAATCAAACATTCAAACAACCTATAAATATACCATGTTAGATAAACCAAATAGGTAACATAACCGAGCTCATACCTCAATGTATCCCAGGGGAGGCTATCACATCTGCACAAGTTAGTCTAGATTAGTATGACACAGTATCATAAATATATCAACTCATACCTAAATGTCATAACCCTAACCATCTAGATAGGCCAATCTAGATTATCATGATACATATAATATGAATATATTAATTGTAATTACCAAATTCATCATGTGTATGACCACAATGCATATAACAACAAATCATCTACCATTCATTACTATCCAATGAACATTCACATGACTGCACTAATTAACTAGAATCTATCATGTATATAACCACAACAAAATGTAATGACATGCATATACATAACCATAATGTATATAGAAACCATTAACCAACATACCTGCATGCTCAACATACAAACTTGTATCACAATCTCCTCTTACCTTGAGGTCTAGTGCTGTAGTGTCGCTCTAATAATTCTTCATCTCCTACTTCATCTCAGTCAAAACATGAACATCATAACATACCAATAACATCGTGATGACCTAATTTCATACAATTACCTCATGATCCATGCATGACCTACTATACATAAATAACCATAACCATGACAATGCATGCACAACAACATATATACATTGACATGTATGTGTGACAAACACATCCCAATGACAACTTCATCAACTTCTACATGAAAACACAACTATAACAATGACCATCACCATGCATACATAACAACCACATACAAAATCTACATGCATGCATGACAAGAACATTGTTCCCATCCAGTCTAAGGGTTGAACCATGGCTTGATACCACTATGTAATGCCTCCTCCCATATCTACCCACTTTCACCATCTTTCTCAAGGTAAACATGAGATGATGGCTACTATTACATGACCCAACCTCCTATATAACCTTAAGGAAATTGAATCGATAAAACAAGACCTTACCTACCTCCCTTAGGTGCTACAGGCCCCCAAGAGTTAACCGACCACTGTAGGTGCCCATCTCATAAGTTAACTTACTTTTTCACTGAACTAGACTCCCAGTCACTCCCATGATAAGGACTCTATTCAACTAAAACCATCCAGTCACTCCCATAGACCTACTTCCCAACAACTGTAATTTTTTTCAGCCATCTTTGTGCTAGTGACTACGCAATCTTAGCCGCTTTTCAGGGCTAGTCATCAAAACAGTACCCAAAAATTGATGTGAACTTCCAAAATGATGAATGACACACATATTTCCTTTTAAGCAAAACTTAAGTAAGGACTTGAACTAGCCCCATCTAACCACGATAGTCATTCCGTCAAACATATTGATAAGATGCAATCTACAGGTCATAAATGCATATCTCAACATAGAGATCTAAAACTTATCTTAGGTTTATGAAAGAATGCCTAATTCCCTCTCACAATAGTTGTCGTGATACCAATTTGGTCACGATTTCATTAACCATTCATTTACTAATCAAAACATGATGAAATCCATAACTCAAGTATGTCATAAGACCTTGTTTATAATTATCATATAACCAAAACAATGAAAATAGTACGACAACCATTAAATCCACATACTATCAAGTACATTTTCTCATGAAATACAAGGGAAAAATAACTCTGGTTAAAATATTCAAAAGCCAACCAAGTCAACGAATTCCACGTACCACATAACAATAGGTTGGGTTGAACCAAATATTTATTTCAACCAATCACTCTCGTACCATATTCCAAGCATGAATATGGGATCTAGTGGGATAAACCAATCCATACACAACCAATGGAATCCATAGCTTAAACCACCTCCACCCTCACACTATTGTGATCTCACCTAAACCAGTTCTGAGATCACGAAACCAAATCAAGTTTTGATGCCTTAGAATTCCTTCACTACCCCTTGAGGAATTTTCCTATATCCACCAACCATGTTGAGTGCTCCTCAGAGAAAACCATCTCCATGCCAACCCTTGGTATTTTTTTGAGACCAACTCACCCATATCAAAAACCTTTTGGTAATCCAAATATTAACCTTGAATGTATCCCATCACATCATGGCTATTTGAAAATGGAAAGGCAAGGTTAAAACCATTGTCAAAACCCAGCAAACCCATTCTAATGAAAACAAATTAACCATGCATGCCAAAACCAACTAGGAAATCATACATGCAACCTGTTACCTACAATTATTCCCACTGCAGCCACCTGATCCAACCTTTCATTGCTTGATCCTTGCCTTAATTTTCTTTCCTTTTTTTTTTCATTCCCTGTCCTTCCTTTTCTTGTCTTCTTTCCTTATCCTTTTAGTCCTCTTCTCCTCTCTGAGAATAATTCCAAAACAAAACATACAAAAGGTTGTGAACTAATCCTCAGGAGCATTTTTATCATTTATGACTCTAATTTCTTCATTTTTCCTTTACTTTTCCTTCAATTTCCCTCCCATGAAAATTTGTGACCTTTCATCTCCATTTTCTCCTATTTTCCTTTATTTTCATAAAATAAATACCAATAATGCCTTTCTTCCTTTGAAATTCTCTTTCCATTTCCTTTTCCAATTTCACTTCTCTATAATAAACAACAAGTGATGCCCACTAGGATGCTTTTCCCAATAGTCATCATGGAATATGTGTCCCATGACCTTGGTCTTAGTTTTCCTTGATTAACTTTATTAGATGAAATTTTAACCCAAGGTTGTTACCAAAAGAGAATGAAATGATATACATATATGTTTCATAAATTGGCATATGAGTGTCATGATATGTTTTGCAATTACAAGAGTTTTCTATTGAGCCAATGATATGCTATTAGATATCTAGTAAGATAATAATAAGGATTGCAGGTACTTGATTGAGGACTATATTAATTTGATGAAAATGTTTCTATATTTTTGTTTCTTATATATACTTGATGTCTTAAGCTTGCTAGTGACTTCCCTTATGTCAGATCTTGTTGTATGGTCTTTGGCTATGGTTTGGTTCTACATGTGCATTGTATGAAGTGATGTTGTGGTTCTATTATCTACATGTTTTTAATGTTTTGTTACTTTGAATAATTCTTGGTGAGACAAGATCGTAGTTGCTAATGCATAATAATGCTATGGTTTGATGAATATAATTATTATTTGTTGTTGTATTTCAATGGTTTTATTGAGCTTGAGTATATGACATGTTATTTAATTGAAGGAATTTGTTGTGGTATTGTTAGGAATTAAAGAGACATATGTTTTTGTTTGATATGCATGATGGTGATGAAATGTCTTGACGAGCATAGGATAGTTATGGTCTTATCTTGGTGTCTGGTAGATTTTGTTGATACAGTGATGGTGCCTTGTTGATCCATGAGATTTGTATTGATTTATTTGAGAAGGCTCGCATCAGTGATATGGTGACAATGCTTTTTTTTCTTCAGTTGGTATTGAGTGGTTTGTGATTGGCATATTGACAGTTTTAGTATATTGCTTTGATTTGGTTGACTAGTATTCAATTTATTCAATGATTCATTATTTAGTTGTATGTCATGATTTAATTGATTTGTTGATTTAGTAATCATTTGTATACATTGATTCGGTTGATTAAGTGGTTGGAACATTGGTATTCATATTGAGTGATTAATTTTGGTATTTAATTGGTATATTGGCTTGATATTATTATGCTGTGTGGGTCTAGTTTGAAAATATGATGAAAGGTGGCCCACATGTTTTGATGGTTAGTTGAGACAGGTGGATCGAATATGAGATATTATGAAACATGGTCCCATCCAGTAGGAGTTGAATAACACGTAGAGGTTCTAGCCTCAGGGAGTAGTAGCTCCCTTCTAGTGGGTGTTGGATAATGAGTGGAGACTATATCCTCTTGTAGGTAGGATCCTGCGTGTTGGGAACTGTTTGTGTTAGTACAATAACTAGATGTAACACATAATTTTCTTTATAATTAAAGAAAAAAACAAAGACAACAACAATGGTGGTGTTCTCATACATTGGGTTTCCACCTAAAATTTCAGTGTCCATACATGTTTATGTGTGTGTTATGATTTATCTACTCTTTATTGCTTCACATAATGCATGGATAGTGAAATAATGATGCAATTATTAAGTTAACAACTGATGGAAATTGTTGAAAAAATGATAGTCTAAATATACATAGCTTTCATTCACTAAAGGTGTGAACACATGCAAGTTGTCTAAATAATAGTAGTAGGCATTTTCTGAATTTAAAATTGAATACCAAGAGAAATACAAATATTGATTCATCCCCCTCCCTGAATATTTTTCTTAATATTTGGAATCAGAGTAGGTAACTCTAGTAAATATTAACTGCTGAGAGTGGATAAGGGACATTGGGAAAGAAGACAAGAATAAGGGAACATAAAGGAATACCTCAATTCAGGAAAGTATCGAAAATGATGTATCTGATGTTGTGGAAATATCTGTATGCACAAACCAACAATCAATAGTGGAACAACACAAATAAGAAATTATGGATAATAAAGGTATGACTATACTTGATGATACTAATTATCAGAATTGGAAAGAGAAGATGATGTCTAGGATAATATCCCTCGGATCTGATGTTTGGAATTTAGTTTGGAATTTTTATACTAAAACTCCACAATCAGGACACTATATTCATAAGAATAGGAAAAAATAAATGTGATCTTTTGTAACATACATGATTTAGTATTAGAGAAATTCAAATATTATGAAACTAAAAAGGAAGTATGGGATAATTTGTAGTTCATCTAGAAAGGAGAAGGAAAACATGTAAATAAATATTTATCATCAGGTAAACAAACAAGTAATCTTGTTTTAAAAGAAAATTATGGTGTCTCAAAAGATGAGAATGATAATGATACAACCCTTATTATATGAAATGGAATAACTGATTCAGAAGAAGAAATGTTAGAAGAAGTACTTAATCATAGAAGACAACTTCCTTCTTCTTTTAAAAATATTAACACTCTTGAGAATATGTTTCAGGCATATAAAAATAGCAATCATGATAAATGGTTAAATACTAAAGTATAATTTGAACAAATTAACAAAAGAGACAATATTGTGAATGACGTGAACTTGAGATCATCTCTCTAAGACAAGATATTGAAAATTCAAAAAAATGAAATGAAGAGCTACTCCAAATATTTTAAGTACAACTGAATGGGCTTAAGGAAGATATTATTAATTTAAGAATGCAAGTAGAATAAGGAATAAAGGTTGAAGAAGGAATGAGGAAGTAGTATATGGAAAAGGAATATTAGTTTCCAAGACTAGAGGCTGAGGTAACTATTCTAAAAGGTAAATTAGTAGAAAAGAAAAAAAAAATGAAATTCCATGATAGTACCTAGATATTGGATAACCTTCTCTATATTTAAATACCCCCCTTCGTTAAATCAAGCCTTGGTTTTCATGAAACTGTTAAAGGAGAATCTAGTTCATAGGTTGGTGCAAACAACTTTGAGAATAACAAAGAAAACTCTGAAAATTCAATTGAGGAATTAAGAAGTCAACAAGACCAGCAATCAAGGATATTTAATTTTCAAAGGAAATAATTTTCTCCCAATTACATAAACAATAATCAATTCTCGCTGTTGAACAATGACGTTGAATGTTTTACTTATCATAACTATGGACACATTGCATGCAATTGCAGAAGTAGATTCTTCAGATATGAAGCAAATGGTCTCTCCATAGGAATACCAGGAGTTCCAGAGTACTCAAGCTTCTTTAATGGATATTTATTTTCTTGCAATATGTTTGGTCACAAATCTATTGATCGCAATAGGAGAAATATGAAACATAAATATTATGATTCTCTTGCTTCCTTCTCTAGTAATGTACGGTTTTATATATGTAACAAGTCTGTAAACATAGAAAAAGAATGCAGGAACATGAAAATGAATTCATATAGTCAACAATTAGATTGCATACAAATAAATCAACCAAACAAAAATGTCGTTATCAAAAGACTTGAAAAACATGGATCCATTACCACTCCTCATATTAAGAAGAACAAATAAGGTGTGGCCTTGGTCTGTGCTTGTTTGAAGAAGAAGATCAATGGTACATAAATAGTAGATTCTCTCATCAAATGTATGAAAATAAGGATAAATTAATCTATCTCAAAAACAAGAGTGGTAATATTATTCTTAGAAATGGTACATATGTAAAAGTACTAGGTAAGGGTAATGTTGATGTTGATATTAAAACTAAATTTTTTCTTAATGTATTATTAGTTGATGGGCTAAAGGAAAACATTCTAAGAGTAAGAAAAATAGTTGATAAAGGGAATGTAATTGTATTTGCCCTAACTAGATACAAAATTATAGAAGAATACACTGGAAAAACTATAGCAAAAGGATTTAGAAATTCATAAAATTGATATATGCTAAAGAAGAATCTAGGTAGAATAAAAGGTCTAGCTCCCCTTCTTAAAATTCAAAGTAAAGAATGATATTACCCACTATAAATTATTATACTTAATGCATACTTCTAACAGACATTGCAAAAGAAAATGTGATGTAAATAACCTCATGGAAAGCAAATAATGGCTATCAGGTCCACAAGATCAGTGGTGTATAATCTGAGGGGGGCCTATGAATGTGTACCTTGATGATGATTTCATTTGTTTTTATAGTATTTTGGTGAATTTTATGCTAGTAATGTTGCACCTGATGAAGTAATTGCAAATAGGAACAAACATGTCATGTTCAGGGGGAGTTGTGGCCATTCAAAATCAACACTTTATATTTTTTGCATGTTCCTTATGGAGCATAGTCATGTGTGTACATGGTTCTTGAGTTAGTATGTTACATATATTTATTTTTGGTGATGAAGAGATCACACAAGTTTAGTGGCAGATCTTCTATGCTTCTAATGGTTCTGTTATCACTCAGCTAAAAGAGTTGGGTTGTGTCAACCTTCAACCCAACATAACTATTTCAAACCACTTTGACTAGAAGTTAGCCCTTCCAATCTGAGAGGGCTTTCTAAAAACATTTATCAAGTTCACTTTAATCAGCTCAAAACTATAGATGACTAACTCTGATTTCTTCTTATGTGATTTTACAGGTGGATCTATAATATGAGACATTGACCCTATGTAAACTTTTGATCCAAATAATATATATTGCAACAACTCTATTTTTGTACCTGAGATTCATGTTATGGCTTTATGTATTTTTATAATGTTTTCTATGTTGTTGTTAGTATTAATAGTATTTTTGTTATTTGGAATTCATGTCAAGTGCTCCAGATTCCTTGATTTTCTATGTATGATTGTGAATGTTTATTTGATATTAGTTTTAAATCTAGAAATTGCTCAGTTTCCATTAAACATTGTTGTTTGCGATTTTTTTTCTATTGTTTGACTCCATGGCCAATGGTGGAAGCCATCACATTATCCTTAACTTGTAAAACCACATAAAAATAAATTAGAGTTAGTCATCTGTAGTTTTGAGTTGATTAAACTGAACTTGATAAGTGTTTTGAGAAATCCATCTCAGAATGGAAGGGCTAACCTCCAATCAAAGGGGTTTGAAAGAGCTATGCTAGGTTTAAGGTTGACACATCCCAACTCTTTTAGCTCAGTGATAACAGGTTCATTTTTAGAATTATGGTTTCTTATTGGGAACTGATTATTTAACATTGGTTTGTTGCATATTGATGATGAGTTCATGACTATCTACACATTACTCACTGTTGGTTGACATATTTCATTGATGAGAAGATATAAATGTCATGAGTTATCAATGATGGAAATATATTGCTTGGGTTGTACCCGGTGAAGCTATTAATGGGGCCTTATTATTGTTGGTGTTGTATAAACCTTGATGCACTTAATGAGGATGAAATGTATGCTATGTTCATTGTTGATGTTGGTTGATAATCAATATTTTGTTGATTATATCTATTCTACTTAATGGCTTGTGATGCTGGAGGTGCTCCTTATTTTCACACATGTTGTTGGTGCATGAAGAGAGTATATTATGCTACCTATGGTGCTTTTGGCTAAAAAATTGATATTCTTTTCTGATTGTGGTTCTTCCTATATGTGGAGAAAGTGTGTTGATATTAGTGGCATGAGGTCAAGGGAATAAATTTCTAATAGAAATTTATCTTATGTGGTTATTGTTGCTTCTTTTGATATTTTTTAGATGCATTGCATATTTGGCCATGTGTTGATGATATTGAATATACTGATGTTACATTGTCTTATCTGCTGAATAATATATTGCTTCTTAATGATGAGGATGTTCATGCTATTGTCATTATTTCATTCATGTTTTTGATGTCAGATCATTATGTTATAAATACCTATATGATGCATGGTAAGTGTTGATGATTATCATGATTGTTCTATAGACACTTCATTGATGAGATCCTTGATTATGGATGAGATACTACACAAAACATAGATTATTACTCATGGATTTCATATTATTCTATAGGGCCTACATTGAGGAGATCAGACTTGTGTGCTTTTGAAAAAGTCATGCATCCTTATTATTCTATTTTGCTGGTGCATTAGCCATGAAACGACTCATGTTGTAATCATCTTAAAATTAAGTCATGTATGGACTATTGGGATCAAGTCATGTAATATATGTAACTCCACTAATTTGGATGATTAATGTAATAATCTGATCATAGAGTCATTTTTATAGGAGATTTCATACAAAAAGTCATGTATTTTCTTCATTGCATATCACTAGAAGGTCTAGTATATGCTGAGGGGGAGCATGATCTGTATGCAAGGCTATTATCATATCTTGTGGTTTCACTTCATGGTTCATATCAATAGATCATACTTATAGTGTTTATCTCTACAAGGGGAGTAATTTTATCAGCATGATTCTTCCCTTTGCACTTTATGTCAAAGGGTTGGTGAAGATTTGGTGTTCTCAAGAGATTTCCATCAAATACAAAGGGGGATATTGTTGGCATTATGGCTAATATGTTTTCCTTTATGTTAAATTGCATGTAAAATATTATCTTGATGTCAATGTAGATATTGTATGATGTTAACTCGGATTTCAAATGTGTTGTCTTTGCTGTCAAATTGTCATATGATTTCACACTATTGTTATGCCCATCTAGTCTATGGATGCATGATGACTACAGATATTTGTTAAACTATTGCAAATGATATGAATGCTTAGAAATATGAGGAATATTTTTGGTAGCTTAGTCATAGGTTGGATTTGAAATAGATTGAATAATTTCAAGTTTTAAAAATATACGCTACCTTCCTTCAGCAAAGTCAAGTAAATACACTACTTTCGTTCGGCAAAATCTCATATACATCCTGAAAGTGAAATTCCCAACTTGTGCACACGGGGTCATAACGATTCAGTCAAACCTTTACAATGGTATTTGTTCCTATGGTGATAAAAAAATCCATCATTTTTACTCTTGGTATTGATGGGATCAAATAACTATAAAATGAGGAGCAATAAAAGCCATTTGGTGTGCACATTCATTGCATTTCTTATCTATTTTAGGGGTGCATGAGGAGGAAAAATACAAGTGATCTAAACATTATTTATTTTGGTGCTGGATCAAGGCTCATTATTCTTATGATGAATTTATGTTCTAATAAATAGATTTGTATTGTAGGGGTAATGGAACACCAATAATGCTAATATGTTTTGTCTTGATAAAGAGCTATGAGTGGATTTGTTGTAGATATTATATGAATTCAGATATTAATGAATGTATTGCAGTGATCTGATGTGAATGTGTTGCAGGTGTGTTCCTACAATGCAGATATATTTATCTACATATCAATGCCTTATTTTTTAGTATATGTAGAGATTTGAATGTGTAGTTGCCAGTGTATATTGGGATATTTAGGCTCATCTAAAAGTGTATGAAGGAATATATATGTAGAGATCACTATGATCATGTTGTGCAAAGATTTTATATTTTCTTTTATGCAGCAATTAGTATGGACTATCTACTATTGATTATGGATCTCTTGGTGATAGTATATATATTGTTTTGAGACAATGTTTTAGTGAATCTGAATATAGTTTTGCAGAGATACTCTTGATACCATTAAATAACTTGAATGCAAATAAGTAATGTGAATTTTATGAGTATTTGATTGGATTGAACATGATAGTATGTATGCCACAAACTTGTTTGTGGTAGAGACTTATGCCTATGAATGTTGTTTCTTAGATTGAGTTGAAAAGTGTTATTGTGCATGAGTTATTTAGTTTTCAGAGAATATATGATGGTAGTGGCTTGTTTCAGAGCTTGTTTTAGTGGGTCTTGATCACTTTGTGTGCATAGAATGAGATCTATGGTAGAATATGTAGGAGTATAAATATATGTTGCAAAAATGGACATATGGTTTCCATGATCTGTTTTGTGATTGCAAGGGTTTTCTATTGAGCTAATGTTATGCTATTATAAGTCTAGTAAGCTAAAAATAAGGATTGCAAAGGCTTGACTAAGGATGACATTGAGTTAATTACAATGTTCTATATTTTTGGTTCATATATACACTTGATTTCTTAAGCTTGCTAGTGACTTCCCTTATGTCAAATCTGGTTGTATGGTCTTTAGCTCTGGCTCGGTTTTGCATGTGCATTGTATGACAATGATGTTGTGGTCCTATGATGTAGAATTTTTTGATGTTCAATCAGTTTCAAGATTTCTTGTTGAGACAAGATCATAGTTGCTAATGGCATGATAATCATATGATGTGATGAATACAATGATTATTTTTTGTTGAATGTCAATGATGTCTGACTGAGTTTGAGTATATGGCATGGAAAGTAGTTGAAGAATTCTTTGTGTATTGTTAAGAATTGAATAGACATATGCTATTATTTGATATCCATGACGGTGATGAAATGACTTGATGAGCATAAGATGGTTATGGTATTATATTGGCATTTGATAGAGTTTCTTGATATAGTGATGGTGTCTTGTTCATGCATGAGATTTGTATTGATTTAGTTGAGAAGACTTGCATCAATGATATGGTTACAATGATTGGTTTTCTTCATTTGGTATCTAGTGGTTTGTGATTAGAATATTGACATTATTAGTATATTGGTTTGATCTAGTTGACTAGTATTCATTTGGTTCAATGATTCAATATTCAATTGTTCCCCATCATTTAGCTGATTCAATGCTTCAGTACTTAGTTGTATACACCGATTCAGTTGATTTAGTGATTTAGCGGTTCGCACATTGGTATTGTTATTTAGTAGTTAAGTTTGGTATTCAATTGGTATATTCATGTGAGATTATTGCAAGATGCATGTCTTGTTTGAAAATATGATGAAAGGTGGCCTACATGTTTTGGTGTTTGTTTGAGACAAGTGGATCTAGTATGAAATATTATGAAATATGATCCATGGAGGTACTAAGGGTTGCAGCCTTCAGTGATGGGATTGTAGATACCTCACAATAGAAGTTGGAGAACGAGTAGAGGTTGTAAAATCAGGGGGTAGCAGCTCCCTTCCAATGGGTGTTGGAGAATGAGCTGAGGTTGTAGCCTCCTACAAGTAGGGACCTATTTGCTAGAAAGAGTTTATACCAGTACAAGACGAAGATGTAATAAATTTTTTTCTTTATAATTAAAGATGAAGATAGAGATGACAACAATGATGGTTTTCTCCAACATAAGGCTTCCACTTAAGATCCCGTGTCCATATGTGTTGATGTGTGCGTTATGATTTATCTGCTCTTTATTTCTCCGCATAATGAATGGCTAATGAAATAATGATGCAATGATTAAGTTAACAATTGATGGAAATTTTGAAAAATTGGTAATCTACATATACATGGCTTTCATTCACTAGAGGCATGTACACTCATGAGTTTTCTAAATAATAATAGCATACACTTTCTAATTTTAAAATTAAAGACTAAGAAAATAGAAATATTGATTCACCCCTCTCGATATTTTTCCTAACAAATAGTGCATATTCATTATTAGAACCATGTTCTCATTCTCTCCACTCAATCATTGTGCAAATCCTGAAAACTCATCAAACATATCATCAATTTTTACTCATATACAAAAGTTTTGATCAACCCAGGACTCCCCATGCCTACAATCTAAGAATTTTTCCTTTTGTGCTCTTCCCGAGTATTACTACTAAACTAAAGCACTAACAACACCTTGTACCTAGTTTTTTGGGTGTGTTTCTATCCTTCTGGTTAGGAAATTTCTCTATGACAAACAAATGATCACACTTGAATTTTTATAGGGTTTCCCCACAATAATTGTTTTATAGGAAAAATGCATAAATTAACTTCAAATTAATTATGAAGGAATGAAGACTAACTTTGTGGTGATGATATCCAATTTCGTGGTTTGCAGCTTACATGATCTGAAATATAATATGTTGCTAAAAGAGGGTTTTCCCTAGTTTTGTCTCTAGCTTTTCTCTTTTTATATTGGGAATGTGGGCCTATAAAGTATCCTTTTTCATTTGACCATGTCTCTTTTATCAAACTATTAATTGTTAGGAGTATTATGCTATTTTTCGTTATTATTATTTGTCACTAATGATTCTATGAAGTTACTTTTGACTTAGATATTAAACAAGTTTTCAAAGATGTCATCTATTTTTCACTATTTCTCTGAGGTATATTACTAAAAATGTCATTTAGGAATAACATTCATTGACCTTGTCATTGCATTATTTTCCTTTTATTTCACCATTTCATATTTCCTTAGGGGCCACCCTATCAATCACATTAAACACTCCATTTTGCACGTTGTAACTTGTGTGGTAGAGCCTACCGTCCATAGGAACCTTAGAATAACAACTTAGTTTTGGTGCCCATGTAACAATTTTATTCATAGGTTCAAGAACCCACTTTAGTACCCATCATGACATTGAATTTGAGACGCATGCCTCTCTTTTTCTATCATTTCCAGCTATCACCCTATAAGGGGTCGCAAACTTTTTCTCATGTTTCTTTATGGTTTGCTATGCTCATGGTTGTCAATGTCTTGCTATATTTTTCCATACCAATTCTAATCTTCAATTTTCTCACAAAATCAGTAGCCATTGTTGAGCCCATGCTTTGACATTAGTCTTGCCTCCATCTTGCAAAATTTCATCACCTTCTGAAGAGACCGATATGATGAGTGGGTTTCCATTGCCAGACAATTTTCCATTGCTTCCTGCTTTTATTAGGTTGATTCCACCAGTGACCCTTGAAACTAGATGCATAATTTTATACCACTCGTCTCTCTAGAGCGAGCTTCCTTTTGGCCTTCCTTTCATGCTCATTAAATAATTAAAATCCTGAGCTCCTTTTGCTATATTTTCATGCTTGTTAAATCTATAGAAAAACACCAAGTTTATCTTGGTCTTCTTTTCATGACTTAATAAATGAATGAAAATTTTAAGCTTCTTTTCCTACCATGTGTTCATACTCATAATCCTATATGAAAACATCAAGTTCATTCCGTCTTTTCCTGCTCGTTAATTAAATTGAGAGTTGGCAAGTGATATCTTGTCCATTATCAAGCTCGTTAAAACATGATAAGGACACGAGTGTAGTTTTTCCTCTTTTTTGTCCTTTCTATTAAACTTATATAAAAAGAACCTATTGAGTTCATTCATCCTCTCTTTCATGGTCATTAAACTATGAAGGTGATACATAATAAAAAAGTGGGGGGATTCTCTTTAACTTGTACATCTATGCCTTGGTAGTTGTATCTTCTCTTAAACATGGAACTTATTCGAGTCATACTCTTATAGTTGATTTTTCTAGACTTCTGAACCACACCTTCAATTTGAGTCAAGTAATTTTGTTGATTGAGTCAATATCTCACCCAATTGGTTACCCTTCCAGTCTATTGGCTTTAGTGATGCCTCCTATATCGCCATCATGTATGTTAATCTTCTTTATAGTATGTTTCCAAGTTCACAATTATGTCATGTCATTATATGTTCAAGGGAAGTCTTAGTCAAGAGTTGGCCATACTCATAGATCACCATATGTCTTTTGTTCGTCATCCATGTGTCAGTTATGCATCACTTCTTCATTTAATATCATGAGAGACCTTATCTTGTTGTTAGTTTCATGTCGATGATGGGGGATACATTAAGGGCCTCCTTCAATGGATCTCTTCCTGTCAAATTCAAAACCATATATGTGATAGATATCTAGAAACAGTCTAGTACCTTAGACCTAGCGGTCATCAATGGTAGGTTTCTGTGTGGGTTTCTTTGGGTTTTCATCATTGGCCCATATTTATTGATTATGCGGAGTTCTCATCTTCAACTCATTCATTCACACTCTATAGATTTTGTTAGGTACCTCTGGAACCATTTTAATTATTGGTTGTCACACCCTCACATTTATGAACGAGATATATCAATGCATGGTAGTCAGAGCTCCCTGAATGCTCGACGTCAACTCATTCATTCACATGTAGTAGATTCATACCATTAGGAAGTGTTAGAGAACCTAGGGCATTGAAGCCACTTCAATCATGATATTTTCCTCCCCCAAGTTGTGATTAGAGAATATATTATGTATTTTGAGGGCCACTGTTGGGGGAACTCACATCATTTTCTAGCCCCACTAATAGAGATATACATTGTATCATGACTAGTCTTTGATGACATCAGTCTATTATATCTTTTGTGGGCATATATGATACTTTCACTAGCGAGTATGTATATGCCTACCTTGAGGATGTACTTCATATGTATATGGATATACTTTTTAGTCTCTATAGGTCTCTTGTCTTTGGTATCTCTTTCTACCTTACTCATTGGTTTACCTGTTGTAATGTATTTCAACCATCAGATTCTCTTCTATCCTCACACATTTTGGGGCATCTATTACAACTCAAAAGTACACCCACTGTGCTCTAGAATACAAGTACAACCCTTTCCAAGTCAAATAGTCAAATTGTGGTTAGTGAAACATTAATAAAAATGGTGTTTTAAGGCATCAATGCTTTTTGATAATTTTGGAAGTGAACCAAAAGGCATAGAAATGCTCTTGCCCAATGTTGGGGACTATACTAGAATATTATCAATACTCTCTTTGCGCTAAGGTTCTGAAACGAAGTGAAGTTTCGACTGTATAAGCATGGATTTAGTCTAGTATGAAAAATTTTATTAAAATAATCATTGATTTGTTCTAGTTTAATCATCACCTATTATATAGTAAAGAAAGTGTCTAGTTTCAATGAAGACCAATCATGAGGGAAATCTATAAAATCCAAGCTCTTCACTAGTCATGAGGAGGGAAAATGAACTTATGTCGAAGTGTTATCAATCTACATCCATGATAAACTTATGTATGCAAGTGCAAATTAGTTAGCATAGAGGTTAGTAAGAGGCTAAAGGTAGAGGCTTGAAAGACTCAACAATGTACTCCTATTCATTTAGATGCTTTAGTAATAGAAGGATCTCCCCATTTTTCATATTTTGTGTTCTTCGTATACTATATGGTTGATATATGTTATGTTGTGCACTAATATCATTTTGTAGGTAGATTGTTTATTTCCTTCATTTGTGTGCAGGGTGATCAGGAGCAATGAACTTAGGGTGATCTTCCTAAGAGCTTCATTGAATAGAGAACATGATTCTTGTATTATAAATTTAAACCTTCACTTTCATCTTGTGATTTAGTTTGCATGGGACTATCTTCTTAGCTTAGCTCCACTTCTATACACACACATTATCTGGGTAGGCCTTCGAAAAATCTTGTTCGATATTAAGTAACCTATTACTACAGGTGGAATTTTTCCTTAAACAATGAACTAGATGGAGCACTAAATCCATAGTGAACATGGAACTAAGCTTAGATGGTTACAAGCAAAAATAACAATAGAACGAGCAACATTGTGTCTCCATATACAAAGTCTTAATGGAACCCAGAAACCGTCACTCAGGATAATGAGATTAGATATCCAAGAACTCACCAAGTCAAGGGGATCCTCAAATGGTAATGACCCATTGCCTTCATTAGCTTCACTGGTCATTCAATTTCTCTAGAAAATTGCTAAGTTTTACTAGTTGGGTTTGTTGTTAGTTTGGTTTTTAGACAATCTACGAAAACATATGTTTCCTCACTAAATGAACAAAAGAAAGGCCCCTATTGCAAAGATACTTTGTAGCTCAAGAAAAGAGAGGGATGTAGTAGTAGTGGTTATTGCATTTCATTTTTCCAAGTTATTCGAGTAACAATTATGATTGCAAGAATTAGAATAGCACACCAAATCCTCCAAAAAACTAATAGAGAAAGGGAAGATGAAATCTAGAATCATTCACCTCTTGGAAACCTGGGGAACTTTGCACACTGGAGTTACCAATTAAAGTTCTAGTCCATTTGGAAGCTCTATTGACACAAAGGGCTTCATCACTAAGGAATTGTCCTTCTAGGACTAAGAAAATAAAATCACCCCTGAAATAATGGATAAGATTGAATGGAAAAAAGGAGTTCCTTATTATGCATGTTTCTTGACTTATTAAATAACGGGCAGTGAAAATAATGGTGCAACCAATAGGGGCCTTCAAAGGCACTCCCATTGATTATTTTGATGAGGAAAATAATTAATACAAGAATTGAACTCCTTGCTATTTTTCAAAGTCTTATATTTGGGTTTATTTAGTTTCTTCATACATTTTCATAACAGTAGAGCTTTTGATCTAGATTCCTTCATGAGTAGATTGTCTAGTTTTGTAATGTTAACTATTTATGTCTTGATTTTCCTTCACTGGAAAACTCAAATAACTTTATTCTTGTAAATGGCATATTGATAGTACTTTTTCTATGTTTCCATCAATGGATCTGTTTCATATAGTAAAAATCATCGAAAAGGTAAGAAGAATATTAGAAAAAAATGTATATATGTCATCATGTTTCCTCGTTTTGATAATGTAATTCCATAGAAATACTAACTTATATATAAAAAATTGTAAAATGTATGTTGTGTGTGGAGCATGATTTTCTAGAGGTCTTTGTTTCAGCCGAATGTATTCCCCAGGAAGTTTGTAAACCCCTCTGGGGGGGCGATCCCCCCCGCCTGGGGGGTCTGGGGGCCAGCGGTCCCCAGGTGGGGGCTCGGGGGTAGCACGCCCGAAGCTAAGAATAGATGTAAAATTGCCTTGTAAAAGTATAGTAATTTCTAGTCAATCTGGGTCGTTCATTAGGCGAATGATCTAATGGTAGAACTTATGTTTAGTTTATGGTTTTCTTCCCTAGAAGGCAACCCCTCTCTTCATATGAGGGCATTGTATTTGAGGCTGTGTAATAGATGTGTATTCTCCGAGCGAGAAACAGAGAGGTGAGATTGTGAGAGAAAACAGAGGATATTACAACGGATCTATTGTAGGTTGTGTCTCTTCATTTTTATGGATAATAGAAAGGAAATACTGGTTGTTCGAGGTGGACATAGCCCAGACTAGGTGAACCACATATAAATGTGTTACTCTTGGTTTATGTGTTTTCTGTGTTTATATTTCTGCAATATTTTATGTGTTACATTGCTCTGTAATATATAATTTTATAACAACTGGTATCAAGGCTGAAGGTCTATTTGGCTAATAAACTTGCAGGAAAGAAGGGTTCCTCATTCCAGTAGGAGAAATGGCAGAAGATGGTAAGTTTAGGGTCGAGAAATATAACAGCCAAAACTTCTCGTTGTGGAAGATGCAGATGGAAGATTATCTGTATCAGAAACATCTATACCTACCATTGGGTAGAAAAGCAAAGATTTCGACGGGTATGACAGATGAAGAATGGAACCTTCTCGATAGAAAGGCACTTAGAACAATACAGTTGTGCCTCGCAACATCAGTCGCCTTCAACATTTCGAAGGAAATGACAACAGAGGGTTTGATTAAGGCGTTGGAGAAACTATATGAAAAACCCTCAGCCTCAAACAAGGTATTTCTTATGAAACAGTTATTTAATATGAAGATGTCAGAAGGTGGATCTGTTGCAGACAATTTAAATGATTTTAACACTGTTACAAGTCAGTTATGTTCTGTAGGGGTAAAATTTGATTATGAAGTTAGAGCTCTATTATTCTTGTGCTCATTACCAGAAAGTTGGAATGGTTTAGTAATGGCCATTAGTAACTCTATGTCTAGATCTAGTAGTTTAAAGTTTGATGATGTTGTTGGTTCTATCCTTAGCAAGGAAATGCAATGGAAAAGCTCCAGTGAGATATCGGGTAATGCTTTGAGTGTAAAGTCTATGGGAAGAAAAATGGAAAGAGGAAAGAGCTCAAGATATCACAGTAAATCAGGGAAAGGTAGATCCAAGTCTAGATCGGGGATAGTGTGCTGGAAATGAAGAAAGAAAGGACACCTAAAGAAAGAATTTAGACCTTAGAAGGGAAATGAAGGAGATTCACAGCAAGAAAACAATCATGAAGAAAATGTGACAGGTGAGGTGTTACAAGATGCTTTGATTCTTTCTTTTGAAAATATTACTGATTCCTAGGTGGTAGATTCAGGGGCCTCATTCCATGCCACACCTGATAAGAAATACTTTCATGACTATGTTCAAGGAGATTTTGGACAAGTTCGTTTGGGTGATGATAAACCCTGTAAAATTGTTGGAATGGGTAAGGTTCTTGTAAAACAGCATAATGGAAACCAATGGCTACTAAAGGAGGTAAGGCATGTTCCAGATCTAAAGAAAAATCTGATTTCAACAGGGCAGTTAGGCGGTGAAGGTTGTGTGACAACTTTCACAGATAAAGCTTGGAATGTCACCAAAGGAGCCCTGGTAATAGAAAAAGGCAAAAAGGTTGGTACATTGTATTTATGCAATGATATTTCTAATTCTGTTAATGCTATAACTTACAAAGGAGCAGATGTAGCATTATGGCATCATAGGCTCGGACACATGAGTGAAAAGGGGATGAAGATTCTTCACTCAAGAATTTGTTGTCGAGTTTGAAGAATGTTGATTTGGACTTCTGTGAAAATTGCATTTATGGAAAATAGAAGAGAGTCAGATTTATGAGAGTTGGGAAAGAAAAGAAGAGCGAAAAATTAGAGCTTGTGAATACAGATGTACGGGAACCTGTTGAGGTATCATCTCTCAGTGGCTCTTGTTATTATGTTACTTTTATTGATGATGCAACTAGAAAAACTTGGATTTATTGTATTAAGAATAAATCTGATGTATTTGATACTTTCAAGAAATGGAAAACTTTGGTTGAGATTGAGACAGGAAAGAAATTGAAGTGTCTTAGATCAGACAATGGAGGTGAATATTGCAGCAAAGAGTTTGATAGGTACTGTTCAGGGCATGGAATTCGTAGAGAGAAGACAGTTCCAAGAACACCAAAAGAAAATGGTGTGTCAGAAAGGATGAACAGGACAATCATGGAGCGTGCAAGGTGCATGAGATTGCATGCAGGATTGCCTTTACAGTTTTGGGCAGATGCTGTAGATACTGTTGTTTATCTAATAAGTAGAGGGCCTTCAAGTTCCTTGGATGGTGGTGTTCCAGAGGAAGCATGGACAGGTAAAAAGGTAAACTACTCTATTTTAAAGCCTTTTGGTTGTGAAGCCTTTGTCCATATTGATAAAGAAAATAGAACAAAGCTTGAAGCAAAGTCAAAGAAATGTACCTTTATTGGATATGGTGTTAATGATTTTGGTTATCGCTTATATGATTATGAAAATCACAAAATCATTAGGAGCAGAGATGTAATATTCAATGAAAAGGTCTTGTATTAGTCGCAGGAAAAGAAATAGGAAAAAGAAAACAGGGAATACGCAATTCTTGATGAAATCACTGAAAAAGTAAAGGTGCCTGAAAATAATAATAATCAACAACCACAACAACAACAACCACCACAACAACAACAAGCACCCCAAACACCTGAAAGTGGTGTTAGAAGATCTACTAGGATACGCATACCCCCTAAACGATATTCTCCTTCATTATATTATTTATTGTTGACTGATTCTAGTGAACTTGAATGTTATGAAGAAGCAATGCAGGTTGAAAGCAGGAAGAAGTGGGAGCTAGCTATGGAAGAAGATATCGACTCCTTAATGCATAACCAGACTTGGGACTTAGTTAGGTTGCCTGCAGGTAAAACTACATTGCAAAATAAATGGGTTTACAAGCTGAAGGAAGAAGATGGAGAAAAACAGAGGTACAAAGCTAGACTTATGGTGAAGGGGTTTGCACAAAACAAAGGTATTGATTTTGATGAATATTTTCTCCTATTGTTAAAATGACTTCAATCAGAACTATTTTAAGTCTAGTAGCAGTGGAAGATTTGCATCTTGAGCAGTTAGATGTAAAGACAACCTTTCTCCATGGGGATTTGGAGGAAGATATATATATGCAGCAGACACAAGGATATGAGGTAAAAGGGAAGGAGAAACTAGTGTGCAGGTTGAAGAAGAGCTTGTATGGCTTAAAACAGGCTCCACGGTAGTGGTATCTAAAATTTGGAAAGTTTATGTCTCAACAAGGTTATACTAGATGTCACTCTAATCATTGTGTTTATCTGAAAAAGCAAAATGATGGCAGTTATATTATATTGTTATTGTATGTAGATGACATGCTTGTTGCAGGGTCTAACATGCAGGAAATAAATTTGCTCAAAAGAAAATTGGCAAATTCATTTGCAATGAAGGATTTTGGAGCTGCAAAACAAATCCTTGGTATGAGAATAACTAGAGACAGGAAAAATCACAAATTAACATTGTCTCAGAATGAGCACATACAAAAGGTGTTGAAAAGATTTATAATGCACAATGCAAACCCGGTTAGTACACCTTTTGCTAGCCATTTCGAACTTAATAAGGAAATGTGCCCAAAGACCCAAGAAGACATGGATTATATGTTTAAAGTTCCATATGCATCAGCAGTTAGAAGCTTAATGTATGCAATGGTCTACACAAGGCCTGATATTGCACATGCAGTGGGAGTTGCAAGCAGATACATGAAAAATATAGGAAAGGAACATTGGATGGTAGTGAAATAGATTCTTAGATGTTTGAAAGGTACCACAAATCAAGCATTATGCTTTGGTGGTTCAAACATTTCTCTACAGGGATATGTTGATGCAGATATAGTGGGCAGAGATGATAGGAGGAGCATTACAGGATATATATTTACTGTAGGTGGAACAACTGTTAGTTGGGTTTCAAAAATCCAAAGTGTTGTTGCACTTTAAACAATAGAAGCAGAGTATGTTGCTGCTACAGAGGCCAGTAAAGAAATGATTTGGTTACAAAGGTTTATGGGTGAATTGGGTAAGGAGCATGATATGGGCATGCTATACATTGATAGCCAAAGTTCCATTCATCTTGCAAAGAACTCATCATTTCATTCCAGGACTAAACACATACATCTCAAGTACCATTTCATATGATCAGTGTTGGAAGATGGAGAGTTGAAGCTGGAAAAGATACACACTAGCCAGAATCCTACAGATATGCTAACAAAAGTTGTAACCCTGGAGAAACTGAGAATATGCTCAGTTTGAGTTGGTCTTCAAGGATGACGATGAATATGAGAAACAACCAGGTCCAAAGAGGAGTCGTTGTCCAACAAATGAAGCAGCGGTGGAGTTGCTACAATCATTCTCCAAGTAGGAGATTGTTGAATATGGAGCATGATTGTTTAGAGGTCTTTGTTTCAGCGGATGTATACCCCAAGAATTTTGTACACCCCTCCACATGGGGGGGGACTTGTCCCCCCCCCCCAACAGGGTTTTGGGGGGGGGCGATCCCCCCTGGCTGGGGGGTCCGAGGGCCAGCGGTCCCCCGGTGAGGGTTTCATAGGTAGTGCCCTCGAAGCTAAAAATAGATGTAAAATTGCCTTGTAAAAGTATAGTAATTTCTAGTCAATTTGAGTTGTTCATTAGGCGGATGATCTAACGGTAAAACTTATGTTTAGTTTAGGGTTTTTTCCCTAGAAGGCAACCCCTCTCTTTGTATGACAACATTGTATTGAGGCTGTGTAATAGATGTGTATTCTTCGAGCAAGAAACAAAGAGGTGAGACTAAGAGAGAAAACATAGAATATCATAGCAAATCTATTGTAGGTTGTGTCTCTTCATTTTCCTGGATAATAGAAAGGAAGAACTAGCTGTTCGGGGTGGACGTAGCCCAAACTGGGTGAACCATGTATATCTGTGTCTCTCTAGTTTTATTTGTTTTCTATGTTTATATTTCTGCAATATTCTATGTGTTCCATTGCTCTGTAATATATAATTTTTTAACACATACTACTTCGGGTGAGACCTCGGTCCGTGCTCAGCGGACTGTTTCCAAAAGGGCCAGTAGTACCGAGATTTGCTTGGCTAAACTCAATGTTGAACCTGGGTCAGGCCCCAAGTAGCCAAAAAGGAAAAAGGTCACCTTATACCCACCTCCTAGATCTATTCAGGAACTCAAGGATATCTTCTGGTTAGATTATGACAGTAGTGATGATGAGACCCTACCTATTTCTTCGATCTAACATCATTCCGAGTCTGTTCAAGATGCCGAATTACAAGATTTCTTGAACAATCTAGACACTATGCTAGTTTTGATACACTTCATCATATCTTTAGTCTGTGTCTTCAAGAAAACTCTGATTGCCAACCTTCCTTATCCCATACTGTGGCATCATCTTCTTGTATTGTGTTTAAAAAAATATTATGTATGACAAAGAAATGCAAGACATATAATATGCAGAAAAACACAAACACATAAAACCAAAGAGACACATATATACATGGTTCACCCAGTTTGGGGTATGTCCACCCTGAAAAGCCAGTCCTTCCTTTCTATTATCTAGCAAAATGAAGAGACACAACCTACAATAGATCCGTTGTAATATCCTTTGTTTTCTCTCACAGTGTCACCTCTCTGTTTCTCACTTGGAGAATACACATCTATTTCATAGCCTCAATACAATGCCCTCATCCAAAGAGAGGGGTTGCCTTCTAGGAAAAAAAACCCTAAACTAAACATAAGTTCTACCATCAGATCATCCGCCTAATGAATGGCCCAGATTGACTAGAAACTACCATACTTTTACAAGGAAATTTTACATTTGTTTTTAGCTTCAGGAGCGCTGCCCCTAAAACCCCTGTCGGGGGACCACTGGCCCCTGGACCCACCAGCTGGGGGGGGTTAGCCCCCCCAGACCCCCTGCGGGGGGGACAAGTTCCCCCCGTGTGGAGGGGTGTACAATATTCCTGGGGTATACATCCGACTTAAACAAAGACTTCTAAATAATCATGCTCCACACCCAACATATTCTTAAGCCCAAGACCACTCTTGTTGAAATTATTCCAGGAAAATCCTTACACATTAGTTCAGAGTTGGATTCATCTCAGCAAGAGCAGCTTATTAGCTTGTTGCGAGATCAATTGGATGCATTTTCTTGGAGTTATGAATACATGAAAGGCATTCCTCCTAAGACTGTACTCATCATATCTATATCCATAAGGGAGCCCGACTTGTCCAACAACACCAGAGACGAATGAATCCCACACTAAGGGATATTTTTAAGGAAGAAATACAAAAACTCTTAGATGCTAATTTCATCTACCCCATTTTCGATAGCCAGTGGGTCTCTCCATTAGTGATAGTCCCTAAGAAAGATGGGAGATGTCGTGTTTTCATTGACTATCGAGAATTAAACAAACACACTCTCAAGGATTACTTTCCCCTTCCTTCCATCGATCAGGTCCTAGATACCCTTGTCAATAAAAAGTACTTTTCATTTTTATACGGATTTATTGGGTACAACCAAATCCAGATCACACCTTAAGATCAAGACAAAACCACCTTTACATGCCCTTGGGGTACATTTGTCTACCGAGTGCTTCCTTTTTGGTTGTGCAATGCACCCACTACCTTTCAAAGGGCTCTACTGACTATTTTTTCTGATCTTGAACGTGTTTGAGATTTATATGGATGACTTTTATGTGTTTGGTAACTCATTTGATGAAGCTCTTAAAAATTTAGAAAAAGTCCTTTTACATTGCCAAGAGGCCCATCTTGCTTTGAGTGATAAAAAATGTAGATTAATGTACAAAGCAAGAGTGGTTCTTGGTCATTTTATTTCTGACAAAGGTATTCAGGTAGACCCTACTAAAATTGAAGTTATTATTCATCTCCCTACACCCAAAAATCAAAGAGAAGTGAGAGGCTTCCCGGGACATTATAGTTATTACTAGAGATTCATTGAAAATTTTTCCAAGATTGCTACCCCCCTTTTCGATTACTAGCTAAGGATAGTGAATTCACTTGGTCCACGACTTGCCAATTGTCATTTGAAAAATTGAAGGAAAACTTAGTACAGGCACCAGTTTTGAGAGGACCAAACTGGTCCCTTCCATTTCATATTTCCTCCGATGCTTCAGATGCTTCTATTAGCACAACCTTAGGACAAGAAGAGAATAAACAATCCTATCTTATTTATTACATCAATTAAAATTTGTCACATGCCGAATTTAACAATATAGTGACTGAGAAAGAATTTTTATCCGTTATTTTTTATATTAACAAATTCATACATTACATTACAGGATATGAAGTTTATGTGCATACTGATCATTCTACTATAAGGTATTTAATGAATAAACCTTTAACTAGCGGTAGAGTGACTAGGTGGTTACTTCTATTATAGGAATTCAATGTTACAATTACTGATAGGCCAAGAAAGTCTAATGTTGTAGTTGATTATCTTTCCATATTAAACAATAATGGTGAAGAAATTCCTGTTGATGATGATTTCCCTGATGAACATCTCTTTTCTATGTCAGCAAAATCTCCATGGTTTGCTGACATAGGCAACTATTTAGTCACCAGAAAGATGCCGCCTCACTTATACGCTCGTGAAAAGCAGAATATTATTCAAAAAATTGCTTCATATTCTTGGATACAGGGAGACCTCTTTTATACTGGACCAGATTTTGTTATTCGTAGATGTGTAAGAGAGGAAGAAATGTTTGATATTTTAAAATCTACCCATGATGAATGTTGTGGTGGCCACTTTCCTGACAAATGAAGTGCATATAAAATTTTACACATTGGCTATTTTTGGTCTACTTTGTTTAAGGATTCCAAACAATATGCTAGGCATTGTGATAGTTGTCAATGAATGGGTCAACCTATTCAAGCCAATGAAATTCCTTTATGTCCTCAAGTAATGATTGAGCCCTTTGAAAAATGGGCTATTGATTTTGTAGGACCCATAAATCCCACATCTTTAAATAAAAAGAATATCTTGGTTTGTATTGATTTTGTTACTAAATGGGTAGAGGCTAAAGATGTTCCTTTTTCCACTAAAAAAGTTGTTGATTTCTTGTTTAATGAAATTTTTACTAGATTTGGCGTTCCTAGAGAAATTGTTTCTGACAATGGACCATAGTTTTTTTCTAACTTGGTACAGGAATTCATGAATCAATATAAGATTTGGCACAGGAAATATACACCATACCACTCGCAAGAAAATGGCTAGGTGGAATCCACAAATAAGGTGATCAAATCCATCCTCACCAAAACAATAAACATGCACATGAAGGATTGGTGTACGGAAAACAAGTCCTTTTTCCGATTGAATTTCAGATAAAGAATTTCAAGACTACAGTTCAGTTGGGTCTAGATCTCTTGGAAGCACAACAACATCATCTATTGGATCTAAATGAATTGGATGAATTTTGAAGGGATGTTGTTTAACAAAATATTTTGGTGCAGCGACAACGCAAGAAGTGGCATGACAAGGTTATCAGGAAAAAGTAATTCCAACTAAGTGATTGGGTACTTCTCTATGATTCTATATTTAAACATTTTAAAGGGAAGTTCCATACTTGTTGGATGGGACTATATGAGGTGATTCAAGTCTTCAACAATGGGGCTTTAGAAGTCAAAACTATTGATGGGCGAGATTTCATTTTCCTTGTGAATGGGCATATGATTAATGTATATTTTTAGCCCATCACAAAGGAAGACTTCATGCAGCAAGTGCAGTAGCAATCTGAACTTCAGTTGGTAGGTGGTTATTCCAACCTATTGTAATCTAATTTCTTCTCTCTTGAAATGAAATTTAAGGAAAATCCAAA
>APFE031188865.1:63128-104107 GCA_000404065.3 Pinus taeda
GAGGCATTAGTTACAGATAATAATGCTCTACTAGCCCTTTGAATTCCTTCAAAATAAATTTTCAAACCAATCTTAAGAAAAAATTTAAAAGAATCTACACACCTTTTTTTCCTTTGTAGGAGCTCGATATTGCCTCTGATGTATCTCTATACTTTCAGAACATCCAGTTATGAAATTGTGACCTCTGGTAGCCCTCTGTATCCTCTTTCCAATGCCACCAGTCTGATCCAAATTGGATTCTCCAAGGAAGAGCTATGCAAAATCTCCCACTGTGACTTGATTATAGACTAATTCAGTAGAGTGAACTTGTACGGCGTGCCACGAGTCACTGTTTCAACCTTTAGCTCTGAAAAATATATAGAAGAAATTAAAGTCCATCCTATTTCTGTACCTTCTTATAAAATTTCAATCTAATGCTCAGAGAAAAAGTTATGATGATTTTTCCCAGGTCGCCTGTTTGGAATGTAATTCAGGAGTTTGCAAAAGGACCAACTTCCTCAGATCATATCTCTGCAAATATAGCACAAAAAGCTCTGAAATTCGGATCCAGGATTTAGCGTGATGTCTTCTAAAATGGGTTTTGTTTTCAACTTCTAAACGTCACAGAAAAAACGTTATAGCAAAAATGCACGATGACCTATTTGAGCAGCGAACCCTGAATCCAAAGCTCTAACCAAATGTTATGAAACCAGCTCAAGAAAATTAAAAAAGATAGATCAACGCCTTAGAATTCAGCCTCTAGAGGGGCAACCTCCTTTCATTACATAAATGAACAATTCTTCGATGATTCAAATACAAAACTCCTTCTATAATAGGAGTCTAAGGAGTCCAAAATAACCCAGCCGACCTAACAATAATAATATAAAGCCACAAAAATAACAATAGAGGGATTCTATGGGGCACAATAATAACAATATGGGGACAATAGGGGTACAAAAATATTAATAAGGGGTATAACTCAATAGTAATGGGGTAATCACTAGTATTATAGGGACCCAACACTCTTGGCGCTAACCCTTCTTGTACTATTCGTCAACTTGATGATCCTTAAGATGGATCACATTCTTATACAAGAATTTAATGAAATAAAAATACTCATGCAGGAATAATTACCAATAACCAAAAGGAATAAATAAAAAAGAATACTGACACAAAGAGATGACATATATATATAGAAAGTACCTTAATTTAATATAGATTGTAGGAGGCTTTCAACTCCCTCTAAGTGTTAAATATTACTGCAATGCTACCATGTCATGATGATCTTGAAGAATGATTGACTTTCCTTATCCAATATGTTAGTAAGAGAAGTATTCAAATATTAATGCAAGAAGGATAAACAACAATCCGAAAATGAAAAATATAAACAAGAGCAGTGTCATAACATAAGTCTTGAAAATAGTTATCTTTAATAAGGTTTGAAAGAAGTTGTTAGCTCCCTTTCGATCCGTCCTCCATGAGTCACCAATGTCCATTAACCATATGTAAATATTGTTTCTAAAAATAAATGCATCCTCATGAGAGCCACCTATATACTCTATCATCAGTAGTCAAGCCCAACCATCAATGACCTCTAAATCTATAACATATCATCTCCTTTCAAATCCATCTAGGGTTTCTTCGAATCGGTCACAGGTACTTGAATAACTGAAGTCTTTTCACTAATTCTAATCATACTTAGGCCTTTGCCAAATCAAGACCACTCTAAGGGTTTCAATGCAGTAAGCCTTTACCATATCCAAGGTTACTCAAAGGGTTTTCTCACAAACCTTGATCTCTCTTGTAAGAACAAGGGATTCATAGGGTTTACTTCAAACTGTAGCATTCTTTTAGGTCTCTACCATCTTCATCCCTCTTATTTTTCTTTTCTCATGAAATCCATCATAAGTGTCTTCATAGGGGTGATCTTAATGACTTTTCTTCAGCACAACCCCAATTCCATGTTAATTTTCTTAGGGCTAGATTTTTCTTTGCTATAGATCATTTCATTTCAATTTTTTCATCATTTTGATATCAAATTCAACCCATAACATCTTAACATCATTAATGATTATGTAGAAATAACAATATCAATATTACAGTGGAACATAAAGAAACAACAAAAGAAAAACATGCACAATAGAGACACCATGATTTAGGTCAAAGACTAGGGAAAAACCCCACAAGGGGGAAAACCCAACCAAATTCTTATTCTATTAGATATTCATCAATTGCTTAACTAAGATACAAAGGGTACAGTGGTCACATCAATCAAGGAGGCTATAACAAGTCCTCCACCAAACAAATCAATACATGGAACAAAGAGAGCCAATATCTATGCCACCATTTCAAAATCATCTCATATACCATCTCATCATCTATTAGCATCATAACCATCAATTAAATCTACCAAAAGCCATAATAAAGATCTGATATGAAAGTATTATATATTAGAGTTTTCCATTCAAAACCATAGATTTGACGTCATCAAAGAATGAGGATTGTCATAGACTAGGCTATCCACTATATATGATGCCATATATATAATGTGTCTGCCTAGTCTTCCATAATACAACAAGGTTTAGTTGTAAGTCTATCCATAACACAAGTTTATCCACAAATGTTTGTTTGCAAAGGTTTGTCCACATATTTTTGTGTTATGTACAAGGTTATTGCCCTATCACATTTTTACAATTATTTCCATATCAGAAGCATATGTGTATATTTGTCATAGGTCATTGAGATGACATCTAGACTATCATTAGCACACTTATCAACTTCCATATGCATTTAAGGTATTACCATAATACATATATATATATAGATGATGGCACATAAATATATAAACATCACGACACATGAATGTATACGAACCATATCAAGCCACAAGAATTTGTAATCATTATAACCTTGAGATACATGAATATATACAACAATGAGTTGTTGAAGATGAAGTTGAACAACAAAGTATAGTGAAATTTCCATGCAACTCACAATATTGCATATGTGAATGTGAGATCTAAGCCATACTATGATGCGATGCCATTAGATGTTGCCATATAATTAAGCTAATCAATTTTTTCTTATCAACATTGTTGCATCAAAGCATATAAGGGGAAATTGTGTCAACCTCTACAAATTGAAGTTCTCTGATGTAGAAAGTTGAAGTTTTTTTATGAAAATCCTTATTCAGGCATGAATACAAGTAAACATTGAAGTTCTATAATGCAATGTTTTTTATTGGCATGAAGATAGGAAAACAAAGTGTTGCAAAAATGAAGTCATTGATGACAATTGCCCCAATATATGATTGGTTTGGTTTCCACTAGAGATGGTAAGCCTACATATCAAAGGAAATGAGGAATACACAGATGGCATGTACATATAGACAATATAGATTTGTAGTTTTTTTTTGGCCTACACATATAAACGAAAGCTATGGATGACCTAGGTTATATGTATAGAAAATGATTCAGATTCGAGAGTTTTTGATAGAGGGGATTGTGTGAAGTAATTATGTTTCATAATTTCTTTAAAAATATATTTTTTACAAGCATTTATACCTACAATTTTTTTACTAATTACACCTGGAACTTCCTAGTTGCCTCAGTTTCCTGTGTTGTTTCCATCCAATCTAATTTAAGTAGGTCAATGTTTGAAATCTATGCCTGACATATATTATATAGAATAAAGGTTAGGTTTTTGGCTACTTATCTATTGAATAGTAACTTGGATCTATGTCTCTCTTGATCGATAATTGTTTCCCCATTGGTTTTTTATAGTATAACATTACTGTCAATAAAACTAGTGTTGGAAATTTATGTCTATACATGAATTTTGTTCCAATCAAGATTCATATAATATGTACTCTTAAGGTTTTTGAGAAGGAAATTAAGGATGAAACAAAATAAAAGGATAAATTTCATCATGAGAAAGAGAAGAAGGTTGCCAATTTTGAATAGATTGAGCAAGAGTAGCATTGGTGGAAAAATGAAGGCAAAAGTGTCCATAGGTCCTAGAGGCTAAACCACACTCTGATACCAAGTGTAGGGACCTTCCTTAGGATGATTTTTTTTTACAAACCAAACTCAACATAATATCAACTAATTATTGATGTAAGAAACCATTCTCATATTTTATTAACTAATAAGTAATGCGGTTCTAAGTTATTGTATGGAAAATAATAAGAAATAATTATCTTCATTTTAAAATTAACATTCATTAGAAACATCATTTATGAGAATTACAAATAATTTAATACACATCAACATGAGAAGCGCATAATAATTTAGGGTAATATACATCAACAGTACATAACTTTATAATTCAAACACCATATCCTTCACATTTACAATATGGTAATTATATACAACAATTAGCATGTAATAAAACTTTACGAAAACATGAAGTACCACTCACAAAAGGGGTGGAGATTCAATCTTAGCTTTGTTTCTTCTTGCACTCCCTTGTTGCCTTCCAATTAATATGTGAAGGATGATGTATCTTGACTGAGCATCGTCGACTCATTGGTTGATCTCCCAAATTACTCCTTGGGTACTCTTCTTCCCCACGGACCCTCATGATACAATGGGGCTATAAAGTAGAGGAATAATACTAGTTGATGGAGGAGAGCACTCCTGGCTCAAGAGTTCCTTCTCTAATGGTCTCCACCACATGAAACTCATTACAAGCTTCATAGTCACTTATAATGGAATTATGTAATTGATTTAACTGTAGGGAAAAAAGTGACCCTTCTCCCATAAATTTCTCCTTCTTTTATAGGAGGTTGCATAGGTGATACTTATCACTTCATGCAAAAATTGTAGAAATTTTGAATAATATAACACTTATTCACAGATATTATCCTGATTATACACTATTTGCGGAATGCATGCATAATACATAACCTCCTCTACGTTGATCATCAATTTGCAGAATTAAAACATCAATCGCATGCACACATTGAAACATCAATCACACATATCAACACAGTATATCACGGGGAAAGCAAATACAGCTGAAAACCCACTATTGTATATTATATTGATTGAGAACATGTAACAATACATAGTACAATACTCCTCGCAAGTACTCAGTACTATCTCCACCTGTTACACACAAAACTAGCTCAGATCTGAATCAATCATAGGTTCAAATCTCCTCTTCTTGCTTGCCTGCCTCCACTGCGCAATCCTACATGAGAATATATGAGAATGGCTGATCCAAACTCGTATTTCCTTGGCTGAACCATGCAATCCTCATTGGCAATACTCAATCCATTGATTGTGCAAATCTCATGCACAACTATAGTCACAACTGACAGCTGTCTTTCCCTTTCACTCACCTCTAACACTTGTCTCCACTGAACTGTCCATGCACTGAGTTAACTGATGTATTATTTAGTTGATTTCTAAGTTAATAATTAGTGAATTAATTAATAATTAATTCACACCACTCATCTCTAGTGTATTTTTCAGTTAGATTAAATACAACTAGTTCAACTAAGTCAAACTGAACACAACTCCATCAACTCCTCATTCAACTCCACCAAAACTCAATCACTTAAGTTCTAACTGAAGTCCTTCATGCAATAGCTCAACTAACCCATAAGAAAAGTGTATTTCCTTCTGGCAGTTGCATGTGCCACATCCATAGCTCGAACTGAAGTGCTACTAGAGGATAAGATAATGTTTATAGTCCAAATATTATTAAGAGCTAATAATATTCGACTGTTCTATATTTAGACTGTTAGTCTAAAAATAGACTCCGCCCATATGTCTAAAAATAGAAGTCCATCTATTTTTACCAACATGACCAATCATCCACAAATAGCATCCTACAACTCATAGACCATGATCCATATGTCTAAAAATAGACTTTGCGCCAAAAATAGCCTACGGGCACACTTAGTGAAGGCGACTTCTTTTCACTAAGCTCCATCATCTTGTTGCATTTTCAATTTTTTTTTATTATTATTTATTAATCTAACATTTTGATTACTCACTCATCCATGTGTCAACCTCTTACCAAGACTCTCCTAAAATTATTTACTTAAATTCTTATTTAAAATAATATTTTCCATCACCCCAACATGGTTCCATATTTCTTCTCCTATTTGTCTCTTGATCCCATTTTTATACTCCTTATTTTGTGTTCATTACTAAAGTTAAGTCGTAGGTTTCAGATTTGGTTCCCCAAATACACCCTCGTATATCTCAAATGACTCTTAGATGGATCCTTGTGTTGGCTCTTGCAACATGAAGGCTCTCTCGTGAAACTAAATTTATCTAATTTAAGTTATTATTCTTTATTTTCATTCATTCCCTCTTTTATGAATGAGGTTAAAATATAATAGGATTAATGTTTTTAATTAACTTATGTTCCTTTCCCCTTTTTTCTTATTAAAAAACTTACATGCCTTGGAGTTACTTTATATTCATGTTATCTACTTAATATTTCCAAACATGGGAAGAGTAGAGTTACTCAATTAATCTAATTTTTTTTTCTTTCTATTCTCCCTTTACCCCAAGGTTTACTCTTTATTTAGTTAACTTAGTTCTAAAACCTCACTTACTACATTATGTGAATTAGTATGATTATTAGATATTAATTATATTTTAGTAGTTTCTTCTTGATGCCAAGGGTTCCAAGTTGGTTGTGTCATTTAACAACTTCCGTTGAAATTCCAAGGGCACCACACCAATCAACTTATTCTTGATTCCAAGGGTGTTAATTTAGTCATTCACTTTAAGAAATTCCCTTTAAGTCCCAAGGTTTCCACACTGCTTTCCCTTTAGGCATTCAGTGACTATGAGGGGAAAAAATAGGTGTGACAATGGAGATTGCTATCCTCTCCTATGTATCCCTCTATAGTGAGACTAGTAGTGTTTGGGACCAAGTAATCTTCCTTGATGTGCACCCCTAGTAAAATCCTCATGAATGACCCAATTTGGGGTCTTCCACCATGGCATCATGATCTTTAAGGTGAAGGTATCACAATAAATTTCAACCCAAGTCACAATGGGAGTGCTATCGGGTGAAATCAGAGATGTCATCCCACCCATGCCATGAAGTTCCATATATTTATACAACCCCATCACCCATATGTGAGTCGTTTTTCCAAGAAACTAACATGTGCTTGCAACCACCAACATGTCATTAAATTTCACAACAAAATTTTAAATTGAGCTATAATTTTTTTTTAGACAATAGTATGCATTTGAAATCAAATGAGAGGTCATTGACTCATCATATGCAAGTGCATGTGGGTGGTCTCCTTCCACACTCAATAATAATCAATAATATTTGTTCATAATATTAGTCACCAAAGTACTCATGTATGATAAATCATGACAATGGCATAATAATGAACATTTTTGTTAACTATGAGCAAGAACTAATGTAAACACACAATATAATGAATCCATAATATGATTATAAATAGTCATAAAACATGACTATCACAACTATTATCATCATAACATCAAATTGGAAAATAATTATTATCACATCCACTAATAGTAAAATTCAAATATTCGCATCCTCGACTTAAGGTCCTCAAAGAATAATGTGCGAGCCCTAAGGATATATGAAAGTATAATGTCATATCAAAGTCAGTCAACTAGAGTGGGGCACTACAAGTCAAACAAGGCATCAACCCTTTTCTTCTTGAACTATATCTTTATTCGAAAGAGTTTGGTCATTTCTTTCTCTTTTTGTTGTTGAAAGCTAATTAGATTTACCTCCTTTTGCAATGACGTGTAGAAGATCCTCTCATCCACGTTCAAGATTATTTTAACCTGGTTTCTCGAATCATTGGCCATGCAATTCTTTTTCTTATTATATTTCTTTTTGTCCTTCAAGTTAAGATCTAGATGCAACTTCCATCACTTCTTCTATGTATGATTGCTAATGTTATAGTGGTTGCAGTGGTTGTTGAGATCCTTACACTAGTGTGTTGTTGTTGATGTATTTTTATATTCTCCCCCCCCCCCCCTTTCCACTTATTCTTCCCCTCCTTATATATTGCCTTGATGCTCCTTCCTATTCAAATTCCACTTGATATCCCTTTCTTCTGGCCTATGTTCTCTAGAAATTGTTCCTATACACAAGCCTTGTCCATCAATCTAGGTTTGAATAACATCACTTTATTCTACATATGGATGTTTAGACCCATCAAATAATTCAGGAGTACATGTATATTCTTTGTGGAGACCCAAGATTATGGTCATTTTTCTAAACTTTTTGGTGTACTCCTGTACACTCTTCCCCTTCTTTTGCCTGAAGTAGTGCCATCAGATCCATTGGTCCTCTACATCCCTGATAGGGTGAAATTGTGAATTTATAAGGGTTTTAAATTCCTCACACTTAGTCATTGGAGGATCTCCCTCCAACCTCAAGGTCTCCATGTGGCTTTTCAAACAAGGCAAGGCACGTCCCTCTAATTCCAACCACACAAATGAAATATTATATTCTTCCTCTATATGATGAACACTAAAATAAAATTCTAAGTGTTGCAACCAATGATTTAGCAACAAATCTTAAATATCACATTTTTATGACTTGATATCTATCTTCAATTCCATTTCAAACATGGAATGTGACTGGTTCACATCACTAGAATTGGGTTGATCTTTTTCAGGTCCTTTCTTCAAGTCATCCTTTGTTTCCTCCTGATCTTCTGATCTACACTCTAATTAGACCTCTACGTTAGAACCCCCATCTTCTCTGAATAACTTGAGCTTATTGGATATGGATTCAATGACGATATTCACATTACGATTTATATCTGCAACTTATGCTTCTAGCTGCCAAAACCTCTCCACTATAGGATCATGAGGGTTATTCACAGATTCGTCAACCATGACCAAGGTTTTAAGATTTTTGGCTTCGATAATCTAGATGCCTTGAAAATATCCACAATATAAATAAATAAAATTTCTTTGATACCACTATGATCCATAAAATACCATGTATATTCCAATCGATAGTTCATCGCAACATATCTGATAAATTATACTTAAAAATATGAAATATACACTATGAGAGTTTATTTCTCTTTATATTTATGGATCTATAAATTACTATTTATTGTGTATATATGCAAATTATAATTATCCTAAAAATAGATAACAATGAAATAAAAACTCAAAAACTACGATTTGGCACAAGATATAACTTGGGAATCCCTTTTGGGAGAAAATCCAACTAGAAGGTGAGGTTGCTCTGCTCTCTTTATTTGAACAGAAAATGGATGTGAGTTCAAATAAGTAAGGCATGTGGTCTGTGGGATACTATAATGTACAAATCCTCTATGTGTGCTCTCTCCCTACCCCCTTAACTATCTTTTTTGTCTGTGGAACAAAATGCACTTGAAAATCATGGAACCCCTTTTCCTCCTAATGGATAACACAACCCAATAGCCTACTCGTTGTTAAGTCATGGAGTTACAACATTGACTCTTCTAGATTCATATTCATCATGATCACATGGCTATCCCCTTTTCCAAGAGTAATGGGGCTGACGTGACATCCTCTTGAATTATGGTGGAAAAAATAGGAAGGTCAAATTTTGAGTGGCATAACTTTTTTATATAGACTCTGATTGAGGTAATTCTTGCATCGTTAGAAAGGTATATGTGTGTAGAATAGGAAACAAAGGTTTTGTGATAAATCATAAAAGTCTTATGCCCCAAAAAATACCATTTCATGTCTCAAAATTCTCCCAGAAGGTTTTAGACCCTAATTTTCCAAATTGGGTCCAACCAGTAAAAATGGTCATGTGAGTTGATTTATCCATGTTTTTCACTTTGAAAGTGTTGATATGGATGAAAAATAATATAATGATATAATCCAAGTCACTAAGAAACATAGGGCTTATGGAAACAAAGAGATAAACCACTATTTTCACCTCAATGACCTCTCTCTTGTTGTTTTTTGGTCAGATGTTATCTCCATAGGGCTGCTTCCTTAGTAAAAGATAGAGTTTATATGACTAGGGTTCCAAGCCAAATGGCTCTCTAAGGGGCTTGCAGATGAATCATCTATAAATATATCCAATAAAAGAGGGTTTAAGGGTGATAAGGGTTTAATGGTTATGGAAGAAGGTATTGGTGAAGTCTTGAAGGCCAAAGCAAGATTTGCATACATTCAAACAGACACTCTACCATCCCTAATAAACTAAGGAAATGATGTTACAAGTTAAGGTTTGAAACATGGCAACTTTATAACATGAAAAGCCATATAACAACCATGAAATAACCTATAAATTATAAGATAAAAAAACTTGAACGAAATTTTATCAAAGGGGTAAGAAAAAATAGGTAAATTTTAAGTTTTTTAACTATTGGAAGTGCACAAGGGTGAAAATGTGAAAAAGGGGAACACATTTTAGTACGTGGAGGGAATTTGTGCTATGTTCGACAAGCTCTCAAACGAGAAAAAAAGTCAAAATATTTTATCGATCGAGAGTTTTAACTTTTCTCAACCAAGAGTTTGAAATTATTTCGGCCAAGATTTTAGTAGAGTTAATCATGGGTTCACAAACTCTCAGTCGAGAGTTTAAAAAGTTTTTAGCCGAGAGGTTTTGAAAAAAAAATATTTGGCACAAAATCTCGACTGAAATTTTAGATTCTAACTATGGTTCTTGGTCGAGAGTCTTAGATTATAATTTATTTTCAACAAACGAAAGTTTGGTTGAAAATAATTTCGTTTAGATTCTATTTAAAATATCTCATATGAGAGTTTAGATTCCATTTAAAACTCTCATCCGAGAGTTTATATTCTATTTAAAACTCTCGGATGAAAAATTGAAAGGTCTAAATTGGAAAAGTGTGGAGTTGGCAACCATTTATTCTCTCGCTTATGAACACGTTACAAGAACCTGCTAGTTCTACGTGGTGCCTTCTTCAATGATAACACTGCTATTTCGCTTTGGCATGTTGATGCTAACACTGCTACTTCACTTTGGCATAAAATAAAAAGAGGTCCACAATTTACTCTTTCAAAGGAGATTGGAGGAGACTAGATAATAGAATGAAATCATTGAATCATTGGTGAGGAAGAAGGTGTGTTTAGCTCTTTCCCACATAATCGCTAGGGGAGTGTTTTTCCCTGGACAACCAACACTACCATTACCAACAACCACAAGAGGAAACTACTTACACTACTGCACTAGAAAGGGCCAACCGTGCTACTTTGTCTTCGAAAAGGAGAGGTATATTTTCTAGTCACAATAGGTTAAATGGTCAAACTGTGAATGAAACATATGGTTGATCTAAAGCTACAATGGGGACACATCCAAATTACACTGCTTGAGCCTCTTGAGTGGTGTGGAATGTAACCAAATGGTCATACAATCTTAATTTGACACTCATATTTGTATTTTGATTTTAATTTTTAATTCCTCTACAATTTTGATATGTCAAGTATATTCCTTGGTTTTTTAGTAGAGTATATTCTAAGGACAAATATTTTGGATTATGTGTGCTTGTTTGAATTTGTACCCATGGCCAATAATATTTGCATTGTAAATACACTAACATTATTTTTTATAAAAATAAAATTATAGTAAATTCCATTATGCAATTTTTTTGCACCTAAAATCTTGTGTGAACCCTTTTGAGAAAAGTTTAATCATTTCTTTGTACTTTTTATAAACTAGGATAATATACAGTCATTAATATTTGTCACATTATGTCAGAAATTGAATTGTGCATGTATTAGGTGCTTATAGTAAATGATCAAGGCTATTTGAACATAGACACTTATGTGCCTAATGACAATTTTGTCCTTTGAAATCAATTTCCTTTGGCTCAAATGTTATCAAGACCATGTTTGATATTCATTTATAGGTTTAGTGGTAAAACTATGAATGAAACATATGGTAATTTGAAGCCATAGTGTAGACACATCCCAATTACATTGCTTGAGCCTTTTGAATGGTGTGGAATCTAACTAAATGGCCATACAATCTTAATGTGGCACTTAGATTTGTATTTTATTTTTAGTTTTTACTTTCCATGCAATTTTGATATGTCAAAGTCACAATTATGTAAATGATTTTCTAAAAATTGTGTGAATTGGTGTATGTCATTGTTGTGATGTTAAGAGAAGGGAACAACCCCTCCTACAATTCCATGTATGAATTGTAATATATTTTTTATTCTTTTGAATGTTTATCCAAAGCCACAATGGAGACACATCCTAATTGCATTGCTTGAGCTTCTTGAGTGGTGTGTAATCTGACCAAATAGGTATACAATCTTTAATATGACACTCATATTTGTATTTTACTTTTTGTTTTTACTTCGCCTACAATTTTGATATGTCGAAGTCACAATTTTGTAAATGTTTTTTTTTAAATTGTGTGAATTTTTGTATAGCATGTCATGATGTTATTAGAAGGGAACAATCCCTCCTAAAATTCCATGTATGAATTGTAATATATTTTTTTATTCTTTTGAATGTTGATCTGAAACCACAATGGAGACACATCCCTATTACACTATTTGAGAATCTTGAGTGGTGTGGAATTCGACCAAATGGTCATACAATCTTAAGACACTCAAGTTTTCATTTTATTTTTATTTTTACTTCCCCTACAATTTTGATATGTCAAAGTCACAATTATGTAGGTGATTTTTTAAGAAAATTGTGTGAATTTGTGTATAACATTGCTGTGATGTTAAGAGAAGAGAAGGGAATAATGCCTCCTACAATTCCATGTGTAATATATTTTTTGTTCTTTTGAATGTTATAGATAAAAATAAAAAATTAGTTTGGTAAGACAAAAAACTAATATGAGATTATGTAGCCATTTTCTACAGGACATATATATGTATATTTTATTATCCTCCACAATATCCCAAGGCTGAGAAGGGAGATCGAAGGAGATAATCTTAAACCACTTAGGGTTCAACGACTAGCCCTGTTAAACCAGAGAGGGATATCTCTATGAATTCACAACCAATGATGACTGGAATGGAAAAAGATGTTAGGATAGATATTTTTAGCTCATGGGTTTTGAAGATTTTATGGTTTTGCTAGATCATGAGTGAAAATCTGGGAACTAGGTCCAAAGATTAAAGGTCTCAGTTGCTAGAGATATAAAGGAGCAGGGTGGGTATGGCTTTGTGATAATTCGGGGGTTTTGTCAATGTAGTGTAGGGTGGAAATGCAGAGATCAAAATGAGCATGGAAAGCATGAATTCATTTATCAGAAGATAAGTGACATAAACATGAAGTTCCTAACAAAACATAACTTAAAACTAAAAATTATGTTTAAAACCTCTTAGGAAAAGCATTGAAAAACATAAGTATGGGAAGAGGATGAAAGTATCATTCATATAAAACTATAACAAAGAGAAAACATTATCACAAACTCACAACACAAGAGTTCTTGAATAATAGCTGCAACTGTCCTTTGATTTTCTGCAAAAGTGATGCATTACAAGATCCAGGAGTTCTACTCAATGATGTCCAACTATTCACCATTAATACTTAGAAATTTGAGGTATTTATATAATTTTACAGCAAAAATATCTTGAAACAAACTTCAAGATTTATTAGAAAATTCCTAAAATCGATCAAAACTATTGAAATATCAAGTGGCTGATTTTTGGTGTTGTTCTGGGCGTTTTTGGTGTAACTGAAGCCTTGCATTATGGGATTTTTGAGGTCTAAAATGGGCCTCCTAAAGAAATTATAAAATAATAGTGGAAAAAATAAAATAAGATTAGATGACATCAACAAATTTTAGAGGGAAAATGGAAAAAACTATTTTTCAACTTGTATTTTCAACTTATCTCCCTATGGGTTTACTCCCTATCCTTAGAATCACATTTTTTCATGTATTTTTCTTTTTTCATGTAGTGGGGTCCATCGAAAGTAAGCAACATGGGTACTCCTTGGATGAGGAATGAAATTATGCATCCAACGAGTGTTTCCACTCAAAATTTGAGTAAATCCATAGGGCAATAAGTTGAAAATACGGGTTGAAAAAATAGTTTTATTATTTATTATTTTTTTAATATTTTACTTTTTTACTCCAAAAATGGTGAATCCTCCCCCATGGTTTATATCATCATCTTGAATCCTATTGTTTTTTATAAAGTTTATTTTTGTTGTACATTTTTCTTAGGAGGCCCATTTTAGACCTCAAAAGTACCCTAATGAATAAGACTCTATTAATCCTGTTGTCTGTTGAACTGTGTTGTTGTTCCACTTTTCCTGCAATCGGTTCTGAGAAACTATTGTAACGGATGTGCAATGATGGCACGCTTACTGATCTTTCCTTATATTAAAAGTGAGCCAGGAGACCGATTCTTTCTCTTCCTGTTGACCCTCGTCAAAATCTCATCCAGATCCAGCCTCTATCGTTTTACAATCAAAATACATAAAAAAGGATTTTAACACCGATTTTCCCTATTTTTACAATAGGATGGACCTGAAGACTTAAAACCCGCAATATATAAATATATTGCATCCATGATCTTTATTGCAATCACAACCAGATGGAGGACTTATCATTGTTTCCATAGTGTTTCATTGATGGAATGGACACAAAATGTTGCACAAAAATTGTCACCTTCACATTCTGCAATCTATGTGAGCCTATCACCACTCATACCTTCCTCCTTTGCAAGTCTTAAACCTCAGTTCTTCATATCAAGCCTTGATAATAGGAGAAAGACCTTAAAAATATCTAAAACTTTGGTTCCGCACTTTCTCTTAGCATTACCTACGGTCCCAAACCTAATGGTCATGTCCCCTGCACACCTGATCGCTCTGTCTCTGTGTTATGGGTGCAAACCCTTGTAAAAGTTAAAAAGGCACAATTACATTCTTAAAAACTCACTTTGATTCATTTCTGGAAGCTTCTAGAGGGAATCCTGAGGTGGCAAGTTCACTCCTTTAAGGTTCATGCATCCCATACCTTAAGGAGCTAACCCCTTGATGTGAGGAGCTTATCCCTTTGAAGGAGGACTCTATCCCTTCAATGGTGTACCTGTAACCTCCTTCCTTTGCACTATAAAATGAAGCATTGGGCTAGTTACTAAGGAGGTTGAAAGCTGAATATTTTTGAGGTGAAATGCTGCTGGAACTTAGTCTTCCTAATTGAGCTTTTGATGGCCGAGGGTTCCATCCTTTTGGTATTTTGGAAGATTTACCTATAGGGGTAGAAGGAAAAAATGTTAATCTAGATGTGGAAGTGTTTGATGCCCCTCTAGATTACAACCTTCTCTTGGGTCGCAGTTGGTCTGACGCTATGACTACTATTGTTTCATCAGTCTTTCGTCTTGTTAAGTTTCCCCATAATGGAAATATTGTTGCAATAGACCAACTAGGTTATTTCTCATTCGACCCAGCTTCTACTGATAGTGTTCAGCATGTCGGTAAAATGACTATCCCTTACCAAGATGTTGGAGTAGGTTTGATTAACGATTCTGGTATACTAGGAACTTTTTCATTCCCTCCTCCTAACGTATCGCCTTCTATTGCAAATATGAATATGATTTCATCGAACACTATTGCTTTTGATGATCCTTGGATTGTACCTTCTGATTCTGAGGTGGATTCATTTCATGGCGCGATGCCTATGAGTCTCGTTGAAATTGCATATCAGGCTGTACAGTCGTTTTCTGATTCCTGACCAATCGCAAGGATAGTTTGTTCCCGTCTCAACCTCGTTAAAAAATGAAACTGGATGTTGCGAGGATAGTTTATTCCTATCTCAACCTCATTAAAAAATGAAACCGGATGTTGCGAGGATAGTTTTTTCCTGTCTCAACCTCGTTAAAAAATTAAACTAGGGGTCTTGAGCATAGTTCCTTGTCTTGTGTCAAGCTCGTTAAAAAATGAAATAAGAGGTTTTGAGCATAGTTCCTTGTCTTGTGTCAACCTCATTAAAAAATGAAACAAGGTTTTTGAGGATAGGTCTTTTCTTGTGCCAACCTCATTAAAAAATGAAACAACTCCCTTTCCAAGTCGAATCTTTTCAGGATCTCAAAAGTAAACCTTCATTCCATCCACCTGGTTGAATGCATTGAAGCTTGGGGGGCATGTACCTCGATTTGCATCATTAAGCTAGGGGCATGCGAACTTATAACAAGCATAGTTTTTCATTTCAAGCTTGTGTAAACATGAAACCGAATTCAAGTAGAGTTCTCTATGGTTCAAGCTTCTGTAAAAATGAACCCATACCCATTTTACATATCGTGATTTTCGTCTTTATCCACTGAATTCTGCTAGATGAGCCTTGGTTGTTTTCATTCCATCGCCCCCATCTCTTTGGCTGATCATATGCTTTCACTTGCTTGCTTTCATTTCTTGAGGGACTGCAGTTATGAGTGGTTTTATTAGCCAACCTCTTAACCATTACATTTTTTGAGCAGTTCCACCATTACCGGAACCAATTACGACCTTTTATACTACTCGTTCCTCTAGGACGAGTCCTCTTTAAGCTCTTTTTAGACTCGTAAAGTATGAAAAGATTGCCAAGTTTTTCCTTTTTAAAATCGTTAAAGTGGAATTAAAAAGACGGTCTACTTATAGCTCTTTTTTTACCGTATAAACATGAAAAGATTGTCGGACTTTTGTCGTTTCAAGTTCGATATTGGTTATAAAACGACGTGTTTTAGATCACTTTTTTACTTCTTCAGATCGAAGTCACTAAATATGAAAAGTACTCCTTGATCGTAATGGTCAAGCGGTTCTCTGAAGTATTATTTTATACTTTTTCAAGCTTGGGGGACACAAATTTACGAAAAAGGACAACCACAGAGTTTCCTTAAGTTTTTCTTTTGACTCCCTAAAATTGAAAAACACCGAGTTTTTCCTATACTTGACTTGTTAAAATTCAACAGTAAAGGACCTGTTCAAATTTAAACAGGAACGGGCCACTCCTTCTTAGGGTTCAAATTTTAAACTAAGTTGGACTCATTCGAAGGATGAACTTATAATCAAGAAAATGTTATCCTCCTCAAGCTTGTCAAAAATAAAGAGGTACTTGCCAGAAATGGTGGGGGGAAAGAGAGAAAAATGAACCTGCTTGTTATACTTTGTGTTTAGAAAAGAAGTTAACCACTCTTGAACACGACACTTTTTGTTCACCTAGGTTGGGAAATCCTTTGCCTAACAGTTAATCAAACCATATTGAAAGTCTTCAGCTGGTTTCTGGGTATTAGCTTTGGGTCAATTGTCACCAAACCATCTGCAGTGTCATTATGTGTTCAAGAGGTCAGTTCAAATAAACCTTTCATTTGAAAAATATTTGTCATCCATCTTGACCATCCCTAAGTTAGTCCTTTGCCAATATATTTTCTTCAAAACTTGATCTATGATTTCGTGTTGTGGGCTTGCCTATGACGGATCGCTTTCTATCGACTCCAACTCATTATCTAGAAAGATGATTTAGAAATCGTTAGTACCTTGGAATCTGCATGCCTTAATGGCAGGTTTCTGACCTTTGACAACAGGTTGCATCATTGAACTTTGATCAAAGGATTCTGTGACGTGTTCAACATCAACTCATTTATTCACATTTCATGGATTGTACTGAGTACTTTGAGGGCCATTAACATTACTAGTGGTTTCTCTCACACTTGTTAATAGTTCACATCATTGATTGGTAATCAAGTGGTTTCTACCATTTTCAACTTCGACACATTCATTCACAGGGATATAATCGTACTAGTTCAGGAAGCAGAAATCAAGACCCTGGATCTAGTTTCCACCATCCAAGCTGCAAGGAATTTTGTTATTCATTATATAGTAGACTATTCATAGATAGATGGTTGCATCCATATTGTGTCTACATATGTCTATACTCGTGATGTATTACAAAATCATTCCTGTATCAGAGCAGTCTAGTTTTTTTTCTAGTCAGTTTTGATCTGAGTATGGGAATGCCTACCTCAGTGATAATATGTTCATATATATATTTTGCATTGAATGTTTTTATAGGTTCCAACCGGGGTGTCCACTGGAAGATCCTTGAAATGATAAAGTACTTTACTCTTCTTAGATGAAAAAAGCTATCCTCATCTATTACAGACTTTGCACTTTAGGGGGCAATCTGTTGCACAAAATTTGTCACCTTGACATTCTACAATCTGTGTGAGTCTATCACCACTCATACCTTCCTCCTTTGCAAGTCTTAAACCTCAGTTCTTCATATCAAGCCTTGAAAATAAGATAAAGACCTTAAAAATCTCTAAAACTCTGGTTCCACACTTTCTCTTAGCATTACCTGTGGTCCCGCACCTAATGGTCATGTCCCCTGGACACCTGACCGCTCTGTCTCTGCGTTATGGGTGCAAACTCCTGTAAAAGTTAAAAACGCTCAAGTACATTCTTAAAAACTCATTTTGAGTCATTTTTGGAAGCTTCTAGAGGGAATCTTGAGGTGGCAATTTTTCTCCTTTAAGGTTCATGCATCCCATACCTTAAGGAGCTAACCCCTTTATGTGAGGAGCTTATCCCTTTGAAGGATGACTCTATCCCTTCAATGGTGGACCTGTAATCTCCTTCCTTTGCACTATAAAATGAAGCATTGGGCTGGTTACTAAGGAGGCTTAAAGCTGAATATTTTTGAGGTGAAATGATGTTGGAACTTAGTATTGCTAATTGAGCTTTTGAGAGGAGAGATTACATACCTTTTTGATCTCATTTGCAAAAGAGTGAGGCTTTTCAAAGTAGAGGATATTCCTGTTTGGACCCTGGGAAGAGCTTGTACAACATCAAGGCACCAAAGGTTGTAAAGTTCTTCTATTTCAAAGTTAATACAATCAAGTTTATTTTTCTCAATAAGTTGTGTTTTATGGTTTATTTCATGGATTCCTTGATCACCATGATGAACATGATTTATTATATTAGCTATGCAGGTGTTATTTGATGTGTACTTGTTTGTGATTGTAGGTTCTTTAAAGGAAACTCTTTTGGATGGTTAGAGTATGGCTGCCACAAACTAGCGTTAGACTTAAGGTAGGGTCTAAACACCTCTTTAGTTTTTATTAATGAATCACAATATGTTTAGAGAAAGGTAGATTTGCTTGTCCTGCTTGTTGCTAGATATATGTTGATACTAGGGAGATCGGCCTTATTCGCAAGATCAATTTATCCAGCCAACAGGTGAATCCTCCCCCATGGTTGACATCATCATCTTGAATCCTACTGCTTTTTATAAAGTTTATTTTTGTTGTACATTTTTATTAGGAGGCCCATTTTAGACCTCAAAAGTACCCTAATGAATAAGACTCTATTAATCCTATTGTCTGTTGAATTGTGTCGTTGTTCCACTTTTCTTGCAATCAGTTCTGAGAAACTATTGTAACAAATGTGCAATGATGGCACCCTTACTGTTGTTTTCTTATATTAAAAGTGAGCCAGGAGACCGATTATTTCTTTGCCTATTGACCCTCGTCAAAATATCATACAGATCCAGCCTCTATCATTTCACAATCAAAATACATAGAAAAGAATTTTAACACTGATTTTCCCTATTTTTAGAATAGGATGGACCTGAAAACTTAAAACCCGCAATATATAAATATATTGCATCCACGAGATTTATTGAAATTGCAACCAGATGGAGGACTTATCATTGTTTCCATAGTGTTTCACTGATGGAATGGACACAAAATGTTATTAAAAACCATTTTATGATTTATCGCATCCAACCAGGCTAATTGCAATCAAAATCACATCAGCGGTGAGACACTCTGGGGGAGGAAATTTGGATGGGCATGATTTCTAATTGCGATATCACAATTAGGGATTGGGAAGTTGTTGACGGTGCTGAACCTGCCAACATGTCAGGGGATATCTCTAGTAAGAATTCCCAATTAGACCTCAGACCGTCTGGTGTAGAAGTCCTAGGAGTGGGTCGTATGGTATCACCTTGACCACAGTTTCGCACAGAGGAAAGTAAGATGTCCCTATTGGTAGCAAGGGTGTGACATATGCAGTAAGTCAAGGAAGGTGCATGAGCGGTTCTAACACACAAAGGGTGAGGTGAGTGCGCCCCTTGGAAACTTGTGACAACACAGAGTTAAGAAGGGAACACACGAGCTAAGATGCATCAAAACATGGAAGGAAAGTAAGCTAGAAATCCAAAGTGATGGTTAAACCAACAACACATTTCATAAAAATTCATACATACATATACATAAAATATCTACACATGCATGTGTAAGAAAGCAAATACATATATCATTTAGAGTAAACAAGACAGCTGAAATACAATACAACATATGCATGAAGCATGTTGGCTCTATTATATTAAGAAGTGTAAGTTCCAGTCATACAATCCATCCATGTCCAACCACTAGTTCCGATAATGGAACATTACAGTCACCGCCACTTGCTCCTCCAAAGAGATATACTAGCTCTATGCAGCGGAGAAGCCAAGGCTCATTACAATACTGTCCAAGCTCTCTCTAAGATAGTCCTATGAAGCTTGGTGACCAAAAGCCTCTACAATGAGTTATGAGGGACTATACATAGCAAAGGGTGGGGTGACCCTTCACATTCCCCTTTGCGATGATTCAACTACCCTCATGACTCTTGAACTACATCCAACTATTGACACTTGAACTTGAACTTGCACTTGACAAGACATTACATACAATCTGCACATGTACCCATGTGAGACAAAATAGGCTTGAGCAAGCCATACAAGATATCACTATGACTCGAAAAACTATTGGAAGACCATCTCTTCAACATCCTCACGGTGGTTGACAATAGCGAACTAATGCCAAGCTTGGTAGTTCGCGATGGTGTCCGCGTACTCTAAGGTGACATCTTTCGATAATCAAACTCTTGCCTCCATAGCATCCAGGAACACTGCTCGAGCTACTCTTTCAAACTCATCTGATAGCATGTGCATCATTGCCTTGAGTGTGGTTGGACCAAAAACATACTTGTGCATGGTGTTTGCACTGATCGCCAAGTCTAGGCTAGTGGCTATGTGCATCAACTCGTCAAAGTACAAGTCAAGCTCTAGTCGAACCTGTGCCTTTGTCTTCACCTAGGTGAGTGTCCCAATAGATGGGATTGCATGTGCACACACAAAAACATCCATACTCTTGCATACCCGTGCATAGGAAGCCTATAGACTAGTGATGCATTGCGGGAGATCTTCATAGTTACGGATCTGACTCCAGATGCATGCGTTCACCTTGACTGCTCTAGGCTTCATCATCTTAGGCAAGTGTAGCAGGGCTCCCTTATATCTCATCGTCCATGTTTTCATGTAATCAACAACAACATGCACGTTCGACAAGATACATGCTCTTTTAGCACATCGCTATTGGAAACCATTGAGATGGATGATTACCTTATGCATGGTACCAAACTTGGAATACAATGCCCGCATGACTGTGTCAAGGGACAATACTTCATCTAATATTGCCTTCTTCAATTATGCTTAGGTGGATGATGTAACCAATTCTCCTCCTTGCTTTTCTGTCTGTAGCTCCTTAGCCATTCTCTCGTTCTTAGCTATCAGGAAGCGAACACTCAAGCTAGTGGCTTCGGCATATGCTCTGGTAGCATCAAAAAATGGTGTTGAATGTTTGTGCACGTTAGACATGAATACTCATTCTTCAAATTTCATAGGAGATGTATGATCATCCAGAGTCGGTACTCTGCAAGATTGCACAACTCTATGTTGCAACTCGTTGAATGAGATAGTGTGCATCTCTCCTTCTAACTGATCTACAAGGATCTCAGTGTCTCCTTGGTCGATTGGGACTTTCTCCTCTTTTGGATGCTATGAAATTGGTGGGTTGACCTCTTGGTGGTGAGGCGTGAGGTTGATGTCTTTCTCTAACTCCTGTTGCTCCATATCTGTATCCATCTCTTCATGTGCTTTCTCTATCTCGTGAGTGAAGTCTTGCTCCTGCGATGGTTCACCATGTCTGCCAGATGCTAGCTGTTCTTATGAGTCCACTACTTTTACTGGCGCAATTTCATTTGTCTATACAAGTTGCACCCCTATTGTACCTATTCATACTACACTTCCTTCTATTATCTCTGCAACTCTTGTTCCTTCCAGAGTTGCTCCTTCAACTCATGCAACTCCTTCTTTGTTTCCTCCATTCTCCATTTCTTTCTCTGCCTTTACGCATTTCTCTTGTCACATTATTGCCTCTTTGCCTCTATAGCCAAAGCTACTTTCTACACAAGTGGGTATGCTCGGAACTTGCAACTTTTCTCTTGCTCCATGATGTCGACAATCTTATTATTTCCCTTGTCACACATTGGTATGCTTACCTTTGTTGCTGCTGCTTCTGGTGCTCTCCAGGATACTGCTTCACACTGCTTCACTAACCATTCCATAATGAGGCTGACTAGTTCATTGGGGCTGGAGAATCTGTGAAAATATATCCATGGGTCTTCCTCCGCCTAGTGACATGCTCTATGGATCCAATTAAACTGTACTCTCGTGTAGTGGTATTTCACAAGACAATGTGGGTCATACAGATTGTAACTTTGGGCATTGAATGGATATTTCTTCATCTCCTCTGATTTGAAATCTACATGCTTGAAACTTTATATCTCATATGACCCGATGCATAATGGAAGAGTGGGCCAAGGTGCCTTCTTCTTCCGATGCATCGTAGTTGATAATCCTGTCGAGATGTGATGTGATACTTCATGTATGACGAGTTTGTCCAAGGCAAACTTTGGTAGAACATACAGAGGCTTCTTCACTTTATACATCTGTATGACGGTGTCGAACAATGAGGCATACCAATTATCTATGTCGATCAATGCCTCTGTTGTTGCCTTCGACATGCAGGGTGGATCCTATTCAAATATCATCTTGTACACTGGGGTGACAAAATGATCGGAAAACTATGTGATAACTCTTCTAAATCTACATTAGAACAACATCTTACAATAAGTGTTCACAGAGGTCTCCACTGAGGCCCATGCCCACTTCAATCTCGGGAACTCCTAATGGCCATAGATTGCATCCAATATGTATGCAAACATGTAGATTTCTGCTTGCATACCTTTGGGTGACTGTCGAGACCTTGAAACTTGTTCCTTCAGCTGATGAGCCAACATGTCAGACCAGTTGCATGCTTTACCTTCTCTAGCCAATTGGTCCAAGGTGATCACCCAGCTCTGTGGGAAGGTTTCTGTGCTTTCTTGGTCATACAGACAAGAGGCAAATATGACCAAGTATTGATATGCCTTCTATAGTATCTTTGTTTTGTAGACCTGGTTGGGTGTCATCGTGAATTTAGCCAACTCCTTCACCCTGTTCTTCAAGATATCTCTAGAGTTGGCATTGCTGCTGTGTAGGCTGAAGGGAGTCTCCATGGTGATCACGGGCTTCGACATATGATATATCTATTCATAATCCTATGCCTTGAAGGTAGCAATCTTTGTCCCGTTGACACTACTCAATTTCATCGTCTAAGGATCAATGTGTGAGATGATCCAATGTATCATGTCTGTGCATGGGAGCACAAGATACCTGCATACAATTTGGTACAAGCCAGACTAGTGGATGTTCACATAGACTTAGCGGTCTTCGAGGTCTTCCCCAAATGTGACTGCAAATGCATCATTGATCTCTTGCCATTTTAGCTTGACGTCCTTGTCTACAATCAGCTGTTGAAAATAATACTGAGAGGGGGGGTGAATCAGTATTATCTATTTCTTTTACCAAATCTTCCTTATTTACACTTTGAATTATTTTTGCATATCAGTACCATAAAGTAATGAGCATGAACAAGAAAAACAGACAGTCACATCAAAGAACACCAGATATAAGGTGGAAACCCAATGTGGGTGAAAACCACCTGCTGCAATATGTCTCTATCTTCTTCAAATTAGAAACTCCTTTTACAATGGTCTTGTACTGGTGCAGTCCTTTACCAGTACGCAGGCTGCAACCTGCAGAGAGCTACAACTCTCTCTCGTTTTCCAGTCTCTCCTGGAAGGGAGCTACAACCCCCTACTTTTTTCAAGGACCACTTTTCATAAATTTTCAAACTGGATCCATAAACATCAAATGATCATCAAGTACATGTAGATTTCACAGTCAACAATAGTAACCAGATCAACAACACAGAACAAAACCTAGAACACCTTATCACCAGAAAAATTCAGTCAACAGAAGATCTTAAGACAGATACGCAGTTTTCCTTTCACTGGCCTGCGTCGCTACGCACTTCACCCTCTGCTTCTCTGCGTATACCCGCAAAGCTCCTTCTGCTGCACTCCGTGACCACGCACTGCTTCTTCTACTGAGCTGCGTACAGTACGCACTCAGATGCATTATCGTGCCGCGTACTGCCACAGCGGTACGCACCCAGAAAGTCTATCGCATCGCGTACTTTTACTGTGCGTACGCACCTGAACCACTGCTGCTCTGCGCACCCACGCACTGCGCCTTCATCGCCTCTGCGTACCCACACACTGTGCCTTCGTCGCCTCTGCGCCTTCGTCGCCCCTGCGTACCCCTGATTAGGGCCGAAATACAGTCAGATGCTCAGATCTGATCTTGCGCTCGAGAGATCACCCTTCACAGATTCGCTTTCAACTTCTCTTTTATAGATCAAGCTTTTAAACCGAGAACCCAATATTTCAGATCTTAAGATATTCAATTCTCAAAAGATGATTAAGCCAAATGATCTCCTTTGCTTTATATAGGCAAGCTCTTCCTTAAATCATGGATCAATACCACGGGCCAAAACATAATAATACAATACCGTCGGGTAAATACCAAGGGTTAGACATAAGAAACCCCACGTGTGCACGCTTTTCTGCCTTGAAGAGTGTGCACTAGGGGTACGCACCTCCTGAACGGCTAACCTGCGTGTCTGGCCGCGGTCCCTGCACGGCGTACCTGCGGGTACGCATCTTCTGAACTGTTCTCCTGCGTACTCCTTAATTTTCATCATATTGAGAGCCTTGCCATGGGTGTTGCCATCAAGTACAACATCTGTAACATATAACCTCATCAGAAACATAATGCCAACAGCTATCTTAGAAACAAACAATAAAAGCACTTCGAGATTTCCTTTATGTATAATAGATAAGAGAGAAGAAAAGAGGGCCAACCTGGACCTTCTGCTTGACTCCTTGCTTTATTTCTCTCTCCCTTGATGGAACTTGCAACTCCTCTCCTACTTGTCTTGCTTTAGAGAATACCTGTAGAGACAAAGTAACAAAACACCATCAAAGCATCTTGATCTATAATACCATAAACAATGCAGAATCAGAAATACATTGACCATACAATTGCATTCACAAATAACAAGATTCACAAATACACGATTATATGGAGGAAAACTCAAAGAACTTTATTAATAGTAGAAGAGGGGATTACAACCCAGCTGTTTGAGCCAGCATCATCCTCCCAACATCAAAGCCCTCTTCACCTCATGAAAATCAAGATCACCAAACAATACAATGCTCCTTCTCAAAGACAAACCAATAGCACTTCTTTACAAATTACAAAGTTCCAGCCCTTAGATCACTCAGATGAGGGATCCATTTATAGATATTTGCAGAGTGTGAGTTAGCTCTGGGTTTTTGATTAGTTTCATTTCACTTGTAGTTCTTAGTTCCACTTGGAGATTTCTTGGATCTCTTACTCATCCCTAGGCAAATTCAGAGAGGCAAGTGTCATAGAGGAGCTTTTTAGAAGATTCCATGAGCATCCACTTAGAAAACTGCCTCAGACATTTGTCCATTCTCGCCCATCCCACCCCACAGAAGGCTCTTTCAGTATGCATCGCACCTGGCTAGTGTAGAAGTCAGTATGCATCGCACCTTGACCAAGTTGAAGTCAATATGGGTCCAGTTTTGGCCAATTATGAGTGGTTTTTTAGGTGGAACTTGTGGGAAATGATGTAATCAGTTGACCATGATCTTTTAGGGTATGAAACAACACTTTTAGGGGTTAAATAGCCCTTGTTTTATCGACATATGTGATTGGGGTTGCAGTGCCCAAATATGTCTATAACAAAAACCCAACAAGGAATAGAACTATGTTCTATGGATTTTCCTTAAGCAAGAAATTAATTGAAAAAGGTTGAGCTATAAATATGCTAAGTGTATTATTACTCATTAGCAAGAAATTCTTAAATGGCCATGTCTCAACAATGATATTCTCTCATTGTGGGATAGACCCAATGTCTTCTTCTCCTTCGATCATCAAGAAAATTGCTTTCTTGAGCTATCATCTATGGTACTATCCTTCTTCATTTTCTGCTCATCTCCTCTCTCTATCGAATTCTTCTTTTTGTTGCAAACTTCATTTCTAATGGGATACCTTGGTAGGACAACCATAATAATGGAATACAAGGTTTAAATATATATTTTTGACAAGGAACAAATTTATAATAGTTGTATTAAATAAGTTCAATATAGTAATGTAAAAGAATAATTGTAAGAAGGCTTACAAGAATGTTTCACCTACCAGAAAGTTCCTTCTTTGGAATGTTCCCAAGAGGTATATATAACTATATAAATAAGTAGAAAAAATGTAATGACATGTCATACTAATTATATCACAACCATAGTTCTTATTATTTGGAGGATTCTCCCTCAAAGAGGCAAGTGAACAATATGTTCATCAATAAATATATCACATTTTGTGGTGTTCTAGTTGTTTTATTTCTTATTGTTATTGAAATATGTTATTTATACATTAAATCTAATAAAATTCTATTATTTCCTATATGAATATTCAAATTTACAAATAGAGAACAACATAATTGGTATGAGATCACTTCCCTAAGCTAATATTTCAGGAAAAAAAAAAAAAAAAATCGTACAAGAGATGTACTTTGGAATCTATAAATAACACAGTGATATATCATTCAATGGGTAATCTATTGTAATGGAAGAATAAACACAATAAAAACAAACATCCTCACATGGTTGGACACCCTGTGACTCTTGTTGGTACCCCTTTGAGTAGTAGCACATTAGACAACACCTAGATACAAAATTTCACTTCCATCTATGTTACGGTATATTGAAATCCCCCTAAGTTACTTTAAAATAACTTGAGATAAACCATAAAACTATATTTTTTATATACTTCACCAAGAATAACACTTTATAAGACTAATCTCCAATACCAGGGTAATCGAGTAGTATTTCTAATGGTATGTTCTATCCTCCTTAGTTGGCACCCTAAAAAATTAGGAAAACTACCACTATTAGACCCCACATGTATCTCAGAGAGTTATATAACATGGCACTCCCTTTCTTTAAATACCCTCAAAACCCTACTCCCTACTAAGAGCCATGAATTTCCTACATAAATATTTGTAGTGAGAGTGTGTAAAATATGTCACTGGAAAGCTTTCTTGCCATTACTAGTCCATTGAAATTCATATATAAACTATAGTATTGAGAATTTGATAATATTGTTAACATAGTAATATTTAAGCAAGATTATAACCCTGTAGGAATAAGAGAGAAAAGTTTAGTTCTCATAAATTCCCTTATTTCAGGCTTATCTCAACAGAATCTTTATGTTGAGGTGATCATCATGGTACCACTATCTAGTAAGTCTTTTGGTGGAAACACTCATCCCAATACCTAGAATGTGGTGTTTATCACCTTCATAACATTGTCTAATAACCTTTTTCTTACACCCACATATCTATGGATATCCAAGGTGTAGATGTAGCTACCAAAATCTCCACTTTGGAAAATTTGTGTGATTAGTTACAACATAAATTAGACCACAACAAATCCTATACCTAGCAAATTGATCCGAATTGGATCCTAGAATCTCTCTAAGTTTTCATGACTATTTCAAATTATGCTAAAAGATTCAAGTCCTAGAAAATATCAAAGCTATCAGAAAGAATCCTCATAACAATGGCAGTCGTGGCCAAAGCAGAGCAATGAGGACCCTCAATCAAGCGTGTAGACCGTTGGCCCATGGTAAAGCACAATGGCACAAAACTAGCAAAACCGGAGGCTAATTCGGGAAACAGATGTGGTATCGCAGGGCGTCCCCCTCAATGAAGGAAATCCCCGAAGCGTGCAGACTTGAAATCGCTATGAAAAATGGAAAAGTAATTGTTTCAGTTCCGTAGCGCGGGACTCCACAAAGTAGCAAGATATTGGAAGGCCTCGAGGCGGTAAGCAGTTTTGATTGAGTCCCACCTGATGTGACACATCGAGCGACATGCATCTAACGGATGAGAGAGAAAACCTCCCGTATTGGACAGGTAAATGTCGTGCGACTTGTCTGCCCGATATGAAGGACTACCGTAGGATCTGGGGGGTCCAGATCGACGGCGGAGGTACGTCTGGATGACTGACTAGATTTGACAGGTCAAAAAGCAAGATGACAGGGGATTTGAAGTCCGACGTGGATGATGAGTTGGAAAATGATTCGTGTTCATGGGCGATCTTGAAGCAAACATATTTAACGGCCATTCAAATATGATTCATGGAATCTGACACCCAGTTCATTAGCAAATAGGTGGCCACCTCCCTGCGAAGCGTTACCTCGTGATGATGACACAGAGCAGAGGAATTCGAATGCACAGAGGGTGGGAAACCAAAAATCCGGGAAGCGGAAATGATCAGTCAAAGAACAGGCTAGCTTTAAAGCCATGAATTGAGATTGGTGACATACAAAGGCAGATAGCGAAGAGACACAGAAAGCTAATAGCAGAGAATAGAGAGTAGAAGTCGCGCTGACTTGAAGGCGGCATCGAGCCAGACAGAGCTAGAGAGAGTTAGAGAGAGTCTGTGTACCCCATTGAATGCTTGAGAGGTTCAAGCAACTCCTCGACATAGGCCTGTCATACCACTATGACCCTCAAAGGTCAAGTTTCAGTAAGGAGAGTCTATGCATTCCATTCCTACTGACTCCATTCTGTTTAGTGAATCTCAAATCGAGCTCATTATTGTAAAAACTCTGCTTGAAAACATAATAGAGAGGCCACCACTGAAATGCTGGACCAGGAGACGTAGCCCAGGATCATTGGGTGAACTCCTTATTAAACTTGTTTTGTTTACATGTTTGACTATTATGTTTTCTCTAATTGCCTCAATTTCTATGTATTCTTGCAATCTTATCGATCCATTGCATAAGTAGCATTGGTACATCCATGCATATGAGTATGTAATACCTTTCATTCTTTGTCCTGGATAAGTTCCAGATCAAGTGGTATTAAAGCTCTAGGTTACTCAGGTTAGACAAGCTTGTGCTGGATTTTGTTGTTGAATGCTAACTAGATCAAAGCTTAAATTAGCAGAAGGAGAAATGGATGAAACTAACCTGGAAATTGGAAGAGTCTATTCTAAGAGGAAAATGTCAGAAGAAAATCCCTTAGAATCAAACCCCCAGTTCATGGATAGTTTTATGACCCTGAGATCCATGGTGGAGGAAATCTATAGGGACTTTAAGAAACATAGAGATGAAGATTCATCAAGCTCCAAACAAGACAAAGGAGTAGAAGAATCTCTTCGCCGTGACCACTCTAAAGGCAAAGGGAAAGAAGAAAAATTTCTCACGCCTCCTAATAGCCCTAAAAATAAAAAGAATACATCTTTAATTAAATTAGATGTTTAATTTGATTTACCAATATATGATGGAGAGTTGAATGCAAAGAAGCTGGATAATTGGATTAGATAGATTGATGTTTATTACAAAGTGCAGAGCATTGACTCAGACAAGAGTAAGATTCAGCTCGCCAGCGTATGCCTTGGAGGCATTGCCTTGGTATGGTGGGAAGGCAGGACATAAGCTGACATGAAGAAACATGGTAAGATTCTTTCTATCTGGAGTGAATTTGTTTCTACAATTAAAAAGCAATTCTATCCACTAGCCTACATGCAGCAAACCATGATGAGCAAACTCTTCAACAACTAAAAGGGAAAAGTGTACAAGGTTACACCCAAGAATTTAGGAAAAGAGCTTTGATTCTAGGAATTTCTTTAGACTCACCTGAGACTCTGTTGAAGTATATAGGTGGTCTACACAGCTACATAAGGCACACTATCCTCATGTTTAATCCCACTAGCATAGATGAGGTATCTGTTCAGGCTACGCATCTAGAAGCTAGAGGTAAGAATGGGAACCTAGAAGTTGGGGGATCATCCCAACCCATTGCAAGAAAAAATAAGGAGAAAAGAAAACAGAAATGGAAAGAGAGGAAGACAAACACTCTACAGAAGAGCAAGCCCTCATGCACTCACTGTAAGAAGGATGGGCATGACAATGAACACTGTTGGATTTTGCACCCGAAGCTGAAACCTAAGAAGTTCGAGGGAAAGAAGAAGAAGACTGTTGAAGTTATTCAAAAGGATTTAGGGTCAGACTCAGGAGATGAAGCAACAATCGCAACCACAGGTATAAAAGGTAAAAATTCTGAAGCATCTACTAGTAATTCTACACAATCTACTGATAATGAAGAAAATGAGAGAAAAAGACATGAGCTTTTTCATATTCGAGTTATTTCTAATCATCAAAATATTGATACTTTGTTTGATAGTGGCTCACAAGTAAATTTAATTTCTGAAGTAATTGTAAAGAAGTCGGTATTACTAACCACACCTAACAAGAAACCATATCCATTAGGTTGGCTATGTGATAAAGCAAAGCTACAAGTGACTAGACAATGTAAACTTAAGTTTTCTTTTGGGTTAGCATTTGTAGATGAGGTTGAGTTAGATATAGTTCCTTTGGATATATGTGGAATTGTTTTAGGAAGTCCTTACTTGTATCATAGAAAAGCTATTTTCTATAGAGATGAGAACAAGTATCTACTCATTAAAGATGGAATCAAATATATTGTAAGAGCTCATAAGCTCAAGAATAATTATACTCTCATAAACTCAGGGCAGATGAAACGAATTGTAAATTCATGCAAACAATTTTAACTAATGGTTGTAAAGGAAAAGAAACCTGCTAAAACCAATGTATTTGAGGGTTGTGATGCTAAATAGCAAGCTGATTTAGAAAAAGTTGTTTCAGAATATGATGTATTATTTCAAGAACCTAAACATCTGCCACCCAAAAAGGAAATAGTGCATGATATTAATTTGCAGCAAGATTCTCCATTGCCTAACATCGGAATGTACAGGTTTGTCCGCTTTAGAGAATGCAGAAATCAAGAAGCAGGTACAAGACCTGCTCAAGAAGGGGTTAATCAAACCTAGCACATCACCATGTGGGTCTCCAATTGTTTTGGTGAAAAATAAAGATGGCTCATGGAGAATGTGCATTGATTACCGAGCACTGAATAAGATAACGATAAAAAATCGTTATCCCCTTCCTCGCATAGATGATCTATTAGATCAGTTGAAAGAAGTTGTTTATTTTTCCAAGTTAGACTTGCATAGTGGCTATCATGAGGTCAGAGTTTCAGAGCAAGATGCATGGAAGACTACTTTCAAAACAAAGTAGGGATTGTATGAGTGGCTGGTTATGCCTTTTGGCTTAACTAATGCTCCTGCTACTTTCATGAGAGTAATGAATGACATGCTCAGACCTTTTCTTGATGATTTTTTTATTGTATATCTAGATGACATTCTTATATTTAGCAAAATGTGGGAAGAACATTTAAAGCATGTTAAGCAAACTCTAGATGTTTTGAAAGGAGAAAATCTTTATGTTAAACTCTCAAAATGTGAATTTGGCAAAACATCTTTGAATTATTTGGGACATATAGTACGGGGTGGTGAATTGAAGATAGATCCCTCTAAGGTTGCAGTCATGTAAACTGGCCTAAACCCAAATCTGGTACAGAAGTCAGAAGCTTCTTACGAGTAGCACAATATTGGAAAAAGTTTATTTCTAACTTTTCCTTAATTGCAGCTCCCTTACATGCTTTAACAGGATTGAACAAGGTGTTTCAGTGGGGAGGAAAACAACAGAAATCCTTTGACACCTTGAAAGAAAAGATTAGTACAACATCGGTACTAGCATTCCCCGATATTCAAAGATCATTTGAGATTGAAAAAGATACCAGTGACTATGCCATGGGAGCAGTGTTGATGCAGCACGATAAACCCATATGTTATCATTCTGAGACATTTAACTCTGCAGTAGTTAACTATTCCACATATGATAAAGAATTGTATGCATTAGTATGAAGTGTAAAAAAGTGGAAACATTACTTAATGTGCAAAGAGACAGTTATACATACTGAGCATCAACCACTTCAATATCTACACTCCCAAACTAAGTTGCAGCAATCAAGACACCATAGATGGATGGGTTTTCTACAACAGTTTCATTTAGTCATCAGATATAAAAAGGGCATACACAATAAAGTTGTAGATATGTTATCTAGACCAATTATAAATGCATCTACTATACTTATGCATAATTAAGTATTGCATGAGATCTACATTGAACAATATGCTCAAGATATACATTTTAAAGATGTATATGCAACTTTAAGTCATGGAAAATGAGTAGAAGAATTGGATTATAATATTAAGGACCAACTCTTGTATAATTATGGGAAGCTATGCATTCAACAAAATGAAAGAGTAAAGATAATTCGAGAAGCACACACTTCTCTAATATCATGTCACTTTGATGTAAGTAAAACAGTTGCATAGCTACAAAGATTTTGTTATTGGCCAAAAATGAATGAGACGGTTTCCAGATATGTAAGAGGGTGTACCATGTGTGCTAAAAGTAAGCCCAGCAATAGAAAACTAGGCTTGTACACTCCACTACCAGTTCCTTCTCATCCTTGGGAAAGTGTTTCCAATGGACTTTGTTGGAGGACTGCCTAAATCTAGGAAAGGTCATGACTATTTATATGTTTTTGTGGATAGGTTCAACAAAATGTGTATTTTAATACCTTGTAACAAACAGATTACAGCTGAACAAACTACAAAGTTGTTCTTTCAGCATGTATGGGTTCATTTTGGATTACCCATTTCCATAATATCTGATCGAGATACCCAATTTGTTGGGAAATTTTGGTCAAGTTTGTGGGAATTGATGGACACTAAGCTGAAGAAGAGCACAACTTTTCACCCGCAAACAGATGGCCAAACAAAAGTGGTCGACAAGACAGTGATCCAGTTGCTCAGGGGCTATTGCAGCAAGCATCCCAAACATTGGGATGAACATTTATGTTATGTGTAGCATGCTTACAATCGAGCTAAACATTCTTCTACACAGAGATCTCCTTTTGAGACCTATTTTGGTTTCACACCAAGGTCTCCCTTGGATTTTGTCTTTGGTAAAGACATAGAAGTTCATGGACACGGTGATGTAGACAAGGCAACCAAGTTCATTAAACAAATCCAAGAGATTCACCAGGCAATACAAGAATAGCTAGAAAAGAGCCAAGCCAAGTACAAGGCAAGGCATGACAAGCATCGGATGGAGCATAGTTTCCAAGTTGGTGATCAAGTCTGGTTGTATATTAGCAAAGACCGAATGCAAGGTGAAGGTAAGAAGTTGAAGCCAATAAGGTATGGACCTTTTAAGATACTTGAGAAAGTTGGTGAGAATGCTTTTCACCTTGATCTGCCAGCTTACATGCACATCTACTCAGTTGTTAATACAGACAGCTTGAGGCTATTTGAACCTTCATTAATTGAAAATCCTGAAGAGCAGAGTCAATTTCCTTCTATTAATGATCTGTTACCTGAATATCTCAATGAGTTGCAGGAAGATACAGTTCTGGATAGGAAGGTAAGAACTACACGCAGAGGGGATGTTGAGTACCTCAAGATTTGACTCAAAGGTTCAAAGCCAAGCAGTGTGAAATGGATAGAAATTGAGCAAGCGAGGAAGCAATACCCTCACTTGATTGATGTTTAAAAGAAAACCAACTTTTGGTGGTCCAAAAGCTTTTTCAATGGGAAGGCCGTGATCTGAATTGGATCCTAGAAACTCTCTAAGTTTTCGTGACTGTTTCAAATTATGCTAAAAGATTCAAGTCCTAGAAAAGATTGGAGCTATCAGAAGGGAATCCTCATAAAAATTGCATTTGTGGCTAGAGCGAAGCAACGAGGACCTTCGTTCAAGCGCGCAGACCGTTGGCCCATGGTAAAGCGCAATGACACAAAACTGGCAAAATTGGAGAATAATTCGTGAAATAGAGGTGGATTATAATACGTGATTAGCGCCAAGCGCTACTCGCGTATCACAGGGCATCCCCCTCAATGAAGGAAAGCCCCGAAGAGCCCAGACCTGAAATCACTATGAAAAATGGAAAAGTAACTATTTCAGTTTTGTAGTGCGGGATTCCACAAACCAGCAAGATATCGGAAGGCCTTGAAGCGATAAGTAGTTTTGACCGAGTCCCGCTCGATACCACACATCGAGCAACATGCGTTCGGCGGATGAGAGGGAAAACCGCCCGCATCAGACAGGTAGACGTTGTGCGACTTGTCTGCCCGATATGAAGGACGAACGTAAGATCTGGGGGGTCTAGATCAATGGTGGAGATACGTCCCGATGGCTGACCGGATTTGATAGGTCAAAAATCAAGATGACAGGGGATTTGAAGTCTGACGTGGATGATGAGTTGGCAAACGATTCATGTCCATGGGCGATCTTGAATCAAAAAAATTTAATGGCCATTCAAATATGATTTAGGGAATCTGACACCCAATTCATTAGAAAATAGGTGGCCACCTCCCTGCGAGGCGTTACCTAGTGATGATGATGCAAAGTAGAGGAATTTGAATGGACAGAGGAATGGAAACCAGAAGGCCAAGAAGTGGAAACGAGCAGCCAAAGAACAGACTGGATTTAAAGCCATGAACTGACAGAGGTGACATACAGAGGCAGATAGCGAAGAGATGCAGAAAGCTAATAGTAGAGAATAAAGAGTAGAAGCCTAGCTGACTTGAAGGCAACATCGAGCCAGATAGAGCCAGAGAAAGTTAGAGAGATTCTGTGTACTCCATTGAAGGCTTGAGAGGTTCAAGCAACTCCTCGGCATAGGCCTATCATACTACTGTGACCCTCAGAGGTCAAGTTTTAGTAAGGAGAGTCTGTGCACTCCATTCTTACTGACTCCATTCTATTTAGTGAATCTTGAATCGGGCTCACTGTTGTAAAAATTCTACTTGAAAACATAATAGAGAGGTCACCACTGAAAGGCTGGACCAGGAGACATAGCCTAGGAGCATTAGGTGAACTCCTTATTAAACTTGTTTTGTTTACATGTTTCACTGTTATGTTTTCTCTAATTTCCTTAGTGTCTATGTATTCTAGCAATCTTATCGATCTGTTGCATAAGTAACATAGGCACATCCATGCACATGAGTTTGTAATACCTTTCATTCTTTGTCCTAGATAAATTTCAGATCACAAATGCTTGATGCAATCCAAGACAAACTTGTCAACCTAGAGTCAATCATTGGCCAACTATCCAAACTCGTGGAAATACAAAATTATTCCATTGGTTATTAATGGCAAGACCATATCTCCCTAAAGGAAGGAGCCAAAGTATCAAATATCATAGGGCGTCACTCTACCCCACTATTTCACAATCATATGACTCAAATGTGGCATAGGCTCCTAAAGTGGATATCAATGATTTTTATGAACCTAACCCCACAACTTGGGTCACTTATATGGAAATTTATTTTTCCTTGCATTACATCACATATGGATTAATGAGACTTGATGTTGGTGTCTTATATTTATAACCTAGATGTTGGCAATCATGGAAATTGCATAAGAACTCCATTAAGGTTATATTCCTTGGATGCAATCTGTCCTAGACCTATATGAATTATTTGAAATAGACATTCATTATTTGGGATGACTAAACAATCTTAAAATATATAGTATAATCAAAGGATTTATCTGCATGTTTGAGCAACTTTCCATCTGCATTGCAAACATGTCTAATACTCTGATAGTGGTTTGAAAGAAGATATGCATGGATTAGTCTTAATGGCTCACCGTACTAGTTGGTTGGAATCATCTTAAAGAGGCTAAGAAACCCAAGACTCTGGTCAATTCTAAAATTAAAAATATACCTTTTATTCCCTGTCTCTATCCCACCATTTTGTACATTGACATAGACACTCATTATATGGGATGACTAGCCAAGCTTAAAAACTCTAGTATAGTTGAAGAATTTATCTCCGCATTTTAACAACTTTCCATCCTCACTGCAATACTCTTTTTAGGGAATACTCTATTAGTAGTTTGAAAGAAGAGATACATGGATTAGTCTTAATGCCTTATCATACTAGTTGGTTGGAAGAATATTAAAGAGGTAAAGAAATCTAAGGGGCGCTCAATGCTAAAACTAAAAAGATACTATATATTCCCCATCTCTATCTAGCCATTTATTCCCCTACCAATCATGTCCTATACATCAATCTCAAGATCCACAAGTTAACGCACATTGAAATTCTAGGGCAATAACTTAAACATTTTTTATACCAATATGATGAGAAATATCCTCCTGGGCATTAATGCAATTATCTTAACTGATAGTGTAGCCCAAGAAATAGATTTCTTTGCCCAGTCTATGTACAACTTCTATATAATGATTTCTAATGGAGGTTCCATGAAATGTGGTGATCATTGTGAAAATGTGCAGCTTCAAATGGGTGATTATTCCTTGAGAGCCCACATTTTTTCTATTGAATTAGGTGGTTGTTGCATTCATTGTTGCATTGGTTGGTGCTAAATGGTTATGAATATTAACTCCCATATCCATGTATTTTCATGAGCTATACATGTGTTTCTAGAAATACGGGCATTTCTATACTTTCAAATGAACCACAAGCAATTCTTAGGAGATCATTCGTTACCATTGTATGGAAAATATTTTTAAAAAATGACTAAGGAATTATGGCTCAATTCCATGCCATTCAAGCCTTTGAGATGACATCTCGGCACATCCATCTTGACATGAAATTAGTCTTGGATAAATACCAATTTATATTTGAAACTCCTTACAGATTACCACCTTCTAGAGGTTATCATGATCATTATAGCATACTCATACTATGTATTCTCCCACCCAACATATTCCCATATCACCATTCATTTTCCCAAAAAAATGAAAAGGAAAAAAATATTTAGTAGTTGTTATCGGTTGGTTCATTCATCCTAGTACCATCCTTTATTTGTCATCATTTGTAATGGCCGTGAATTTTGAGCTCTCACAACAATAACAATTAAGGATAATTTTCCTATTCTAGTCATTTATAACCCTTTGGAAGCGCTAAAAGGAGCTTAATTATTCACCAAACTTAATCTCTACTCAGGCTATCACCAAATTCACATGGAAGTAGATATTCCAAAACTACTTTTCTCAATCATGAAACCCATTACAAGTTCTTGGTGATGTCATTAGGCATGTTCAATGCATGTTCCACCTTACAAATCTCATGAATAAAATTTTTAAATACTTTCTAAGTTATTTTCTCCTTGTATATTTTGATGGCATATTGATCTAAAGTAAATCTGGTTATGTCCATGTCATCCATGTGGATTAGGTCTTACAATTGCTTGCTAATCATGAACTCTTTTAATAGGTCAAAATGTTTCTTGAGATCCTTTTAAATAGAATATTTGGGACATATTATTAGTCATTATGGAATATGTCAGGATCCAATGAAAACTAAAGTGATGAATGGTCGGGTCCATCTCAAAACTCGTAAAATATTAATAGGTTTTTTAAGATCTCACTGATTGGAATTGAAATTTCATAAGGATCTATGGTAATCAACTCCCTCACAAACTTTATCAAAATAAATTCTTTCAGTGGGAATGATGCCACAGAAAGGCCCTCTAGGATTTGAAGAATTCTATATGTACAACCCTAGTGCTTATTTTTCTAGACTTCATTAAGACTATTGGAATGTGACACCTCCAACAACAAAAAATGAACTTGTAACTATGCAAGATGGATTACCAATGGCTTTTACTAGTAAATAATTCTAGATAAGCACTTGGGAAAATAATCTTATGAAAATGAATTGATGGTTGTATTGCATGTTGTGGATATCTAGCATACATACCTCTTAAGGAAATGCTTTTGGATTAAAACAATTAATTGTAGCTTAAAATACTCCCTAGAGTAAAGGATTTCATTCCTTCAACAATATAAATAGGTCACCAAAATGTTGGGATATAACTATGAGATCATTTATAAGAAGGAAAAGGATAATGTGATAGCAAATTCCCTCCCTCGAAATTATGAAGAGGATGGGTCCCTCTTTTCACTCTCCTCCATGCTAACACTAGTTTGATGATGTTGCTCGATATTGGATCATTATATTGTTTTTCATCCATCTCAATGCTTTTAAAGTGGAAAAGGTGGAGGAATCAACTCACAAGACACTTTTTACCGATGGGACCCATTTTGGCAAATTAGGGTTTGAAACCTTCCAAAGGTGTTTTGAGACATCAAATAACTTTTTTGGAGATAAAAATTTGCCACTTTAGTGCCACACCTTTTTTGCATATTCTACGCACAAATACATTTCCAATAATGCAAGAAACACATCGATCAGAGTCTGTATGCAAAATTTATGCCACTTAGAAGTTGATATTCCTGTTTTCACCACCATAATTCGAGAGAATGCCATGACATCCCCCATTATTCATGAAAGAGGGGCTACCCACATAATTATGATGAAGAAGACTCTAAAAGCGTATATATTGTAACTCTAGTTAAAAGTTGAGGTAGTCAAATCTAACCACTAGTAAGCTATCAGACTGTGTTACAATCATGCCACCAGGAGGAAAAATGGTTCGATCATTTTGAGTGCATTTTTTCCATAATTGAGAAAAAATAGTTGAGATAGATAGGAGATAGAGCACACCAAGAGGATTTTTTCATTGTAGTAACCCACATGCCATAGACCATAATTCTTTATACTTGCTTACATTTTCTATTCAAAGAAAGAGAGTAAAGCGACCTCACCTTCTAGCTGGGGTTTTCTCCTGAAAGTGTTTCCCAAGTCATATCTTGTGTCAAATGTGTGTGTCATCTGTCATTTCACTATTCTTTATTTTATGCATAATTTTAATTCACATGCATATGCTATTAACATCAATCTACATATCTATGAATCTAAAGAGAAATAAAACTATAATAGTGTAGATTTTGGATTTTTAAGTATAATTTTATCATATCTGTTGTGACGAACTATCTAGTAGAATATCCATGACAATTTACAGATCAAATTCCCAGAAATAATCATTAATAAATTCCATTGTATATTACCTAATACAACAACTCCAAATGGAACACCATGCATATTAGGGCTACACCTGGAAAATGAATAGATTCACTATAAAGGGTGTATTTATTTGAACAAGTGATTAGCATTTAAGTTAGTGGTGTTATTTGAATTATATTCCTCTCTAATAGTATCATGTAGGATTTCATAAAGCATATGAATAGATTAAACATTCATTTTTCTAGGAAGGAATAAAGAAGAACGCTAACATTTATGGTAAAATATGAATTTTACTATTGACACAAGACAGAAAAAATGAAATCTCCACGTTAACTACAACCTTCACTCATTCCTCTAGCTCTATAGTTTGACATTTCTATGAACTTCATTATGGGGTTTACCCAGATCTAGAAATAAATCCATAATCATGGTGATGGTTGATCACCTTTCCAAATATGATCATTTTTGTGCTCTACAGCACACTTTAAACTCCATGGTATGTCGTAATCTATTATAACAGGAAATGATCCCACTTTAACAAAAATTTGTTTTTCCAAGAGTTATTCTGTCTCTAGGGCACTCAATTCAATCTTATCACCACCTATCACCCCCAAATTAATGGTCATATTAAAACTATCAATAAGTGTTTGGAAGTATATCTGAGGTGCTTTATTAACAATCCCAATTGGTTCAATGATTACTTCTAATACAATGGCGGTACAATAAAACTTAGCATGGTTCAATTAAAATGACATCCTTTCATGTTGTTTATGGCCAAAGGCCTCCATTAGTGTTACCGTACTTACCTAGAGTCTCTAAAGTTCAAGAGGTGGAAAAAACCATCATAACGTGGGTCAACATTCTCTGCACTCTTAAGAATAATGTAGTCATGGTTTATAATATGATGAAGCAATAGGTTGATCAACATCATTCCAGATTCCATTTTGAAGAATCAGATCGGGTGTTCCTTCATTTGTAACTTTATAGATAGGCCTCATCTTGGTGATTTCTACAACAGGTCACTCAATTATACGATTGTGAATTATGCCCCTTCGTGCCAATATCATACATTACATTTCAAATTTGAGAGGTAACTAGAATTTCATTTTTTCTTTCTGCAAACCCATTATTTTAATAAGCCCCAAAACCAACCCTATAATTTACCATAAAAATATTTTTCAAAGGTGAATTACATTATTAAGTGACATGGTTCTTAAAATGGGATCTAGATCCTCTCATGCACCTCGTCTTTCTCCTTTATCCCTTTCAAATAGGAATTATGGTGTGCTCCTCCTCACAGATCATAGATAAGTTGCACAACCTATCGTGTCTTTGGCCTCTAACCTCCTCACTCCTCCCTCTAGTAGTCTCCATATATACATACATGCATACATCTCATACATACATGCATGCATAGACCCAACATATAAAAAAAAAGGGTTTTCCTATGGAGCTTGGGAATTCCAAATTATCTGAGTGGGGAAATACATGTCTATTGTATTAGCTTCTAGATATTTCCCATGAACTCTTAATCTAGGTCCCAAATTGACTAGCACCATCAACTAAGTTGCACAAAGGAAAGATTTAGATCAATATTCAAGTACTCAATTAAGTATGTTTTCCTTATTGAAACAAGCCATATCTTTCCCCTCCTCTTGTATGTAATTCTAAAAATATATCATTATTGTCGGTATTTAGCCACTTCCTACTATAATTTGTTATCCTCTTCTAACTTGATTTATCATTGTTTCCAAATCCTACTTGGATCTGTAGTAATGTGTTAAACTCATCTCAAAGTAATTACCTCAAGTAATAAGATGAGGAAGAAGCAAGTCCTTTGTTGGTAAATTAAGGATT
>APFE031188876.1:0-13262 GCA_000404065.3 Pinus taeda
TGAATTTTTGGTCATGCCTTTTGGCCTTACCAATGCACCTTCTACATTTCAAGTTTGATGAATTCCATTTTCAAACCATTCCTTAGAAAATTTGTGTTAGTATTTTTTGATGATATACTAATCTACAGCAAGTCTTGGAAGGATCATGTTGAACATGTTGACAGGGTGCTACAAACTATTGGAGGAGAAACAATTATATGCAAAAAGATCGAAATGTTTCTTTGGAGTCCAAGAGGTGGAATATTGGTTCATATTGTATCTTCATGAAAGGGAGTTTAAGGTTAGACCCTAGCAAAATTTAAAGCCATTTAAGGAATGGAAAATCCGAATCATTAAAGCATCTGCGAGGATTTCTTGGGTTGACAGGGTATTATTGCAAGTTGTTAAGAATTATGGGAGAATGCAGCACCTCTAACAACATTATTGAAGAAAGATGCATTTTCATGGACTCCAGAAGCAACAAAGGCCTTCGAACATCTTAAAGAGGCAATGTGCCAAGCACCAGCCTTAGCTACACCAAACTTCACAAAAACCTTTGTGGAATGTGATGCTTCAGGAAATGGAATTGGTGCTGCTTTAATGCAAGATGAAAGACCCATTGCATTTGAAAGTCATCCAATCAAGGGGATTTTTTACACAAAGCTATTTATGAGAAGGAAATATTGGCAATACTACATGCACTTAAGAAATGGTGACCCCTACCTAACGGGAAGACACTTCAAGGTAAAATTGGATCATGATAGCCTTAAATACTTTTTAGAATAAAGATTATTCTCTGAGGAGCAACAAAAGTGGGTCACAAAGATGTTGGGTTATGACTTTGAAATCATCTACAAAAAAGGGAAGCAAAATGTGGTGGCATATGCAGTCTCAAGAAAGGATGAGGATGTGGAAGCATTGTTGTGTGCCATTTCCATTATCCAACCAGATTGGATAAACGAAGTAAGGGAGGAATGGAAGAATGATGAAGAAGTGTGGGCACTTATTCGAAAGTTACAATAAGATTCCAGTACATCTGATACATTTAGCTGACAAAATGATTCATTATGGTACACAGATCGCTTATACCTTTGTAAGAATTCCCAACTCAAACAAAATATTCTTATGGAATTGCACACTTCTCCCTTAGGAGGGCACTCAGGATTTTTAAAAACTTACCACAGGGTTAAGAAGGAATTTTTTTGGGAGGGCCTTAAATCAGATATTGAAAAGTTTGTGGCGGAATGTTTGGTTTTCCAGCAAAATAAAGTTGAAACAATTAAGGCACTAGGTCTATTACAACCTTTATCCATTCCAAGCCAACGTTGGGAGGAGGTTTCAATGGATTTTCACAGGTTTACCCAAGTCTGAGGGAAAGAGTGTCATCATGGTGGTAGTTGACAGACTTACCAAGTATGCACACTTTTGTGCATTATCTTGGGAGAATATGTATTGACTAGCCCAATGCTTTCCATTCCAATGGGAGGTGCTGATGTTGTACCAGAAGTCTAATAGCTACAATCCTTGGGTACAATAGATTTTAATTTTCAAGAACTTTTCATCAAATTTTCTTCGGAAGGAAAGGAAGTTGAATTAAGGGGTATTGCAGGCAAACAAGGAAAGATAATCAGCTCTAATGGTATGACAAAGCTTCTAAAAAAGGAACAAAGAGGTGTAATTACACAATTATGTTCGCTAGATGTTTCCACATTGGAATCATTTATTTCTCCAGATCTCCAAAAAGTCCTGAACAATCATTCCAAGGTATTTGAGCGTCCCAAAGGTCTCCAACCTATGCGTGATCATGATCATGCTATTAATATGATTCCAGGAAGTGTTCCTCCAAACATCAGGCCGTACAGATATCCCTATGCCCAAAAGAGTGAAATTGAACGTATGGTTGCAGAAATGCTAGAGGTTGGTATAACTCAACCGAGTCAAAGTTCTTTCTCTGCTCCAGTAGTATTGGTGCACAAGAAGGATGGATCATGGCGCATGTGTCCGGATTATAGAAAGCTCAACAAGCTCACTATTAAAAATAAGTTTCCCATTCCTGTCATTGATGAATTACTGGATGAATTGCATGGATCAATTTACTCCACCAAGTTGGATCTTCGTTCAGGATATCAGCAAATTAGAATGAAGACTGAAGACATTCTGAAAACAGCATTTAGAACTCATGAGGGTCATTATGAATTTTTGGTCGTGCCTTTTGGCCTTACCAATGCACCCTCAACATTTCAAGGTTTGATGAATTCAATTTTCAAACCATTCCTTAGAAATTTGTGTTAGTATTCCTTGATGATATACTAATCTACAACATGTCTTGGAAGGATCACGTTCAACATATTGACAGGGTGCTATAACTATTGGATGAAAAACAATTATATGCAAAAAGATCCAAATGTTTCTTTGGAGTACAAGAGGTGGAATATCTGGGTCATATTGTATCTCATGAAGGAGTTAAGGTAGACCCTAGCAAAATTAAAGCCATTAAGGAATGGAAAATCCCCACATCCATAAAGCATCTGCGAGGATTTCTCGGGTTGACAGGGTATTATCGCAAGTTTGTTAAGAATTATGGGAGAATAGCAGCACCTCTAACAACACTATTGAAGAAAGATGCATTTTCATGGACTCCAGAAGCAACAAAGGCCTTCGAACATCTTAAAGAGGCAATGTGCCAAGCCCCTGTCTTAGCTACACCGGACTTCACAAAAACCTTTATTGTGGAATGTGATGCTTCAGGAAATGGAATTGGTGTTGTTTTAATGCAAGATGAAAGACCCATTGCTTTTGAAAGTCGTCCAATCAAGGGAAAGTTTTTACACAAAGCTAGTTATGAGAAGGAAATGTTGGCAATACTACATGCACTTAAGAAATGGCGACCTACCTAATGGGAAGACACTTCAAGGTAAAAACGAATCATGATAGCCTTAAATACTTTTTAGAACAAAGATTATCCTCTGAAGAGCAACAAAAGTGGGTCACAAAGATGTTGGGTTATGACTTTGAAATCATCCTACAAAAAAGGGAAGCAAAATGTGGTGGCAGATGCACTCTCAAGAAAGGATGAGGATGTGGAAGCATTGTTGTGCACCATTTCTATTATCCAACCAGATTGGATAAACGAAGAAAGGGAGGAATGGAAGAATGATGAAGAAGTATGGGCACTTATTCGAAAGTTACAACAAGATTCCAGTACATCTAATACATTTATCTGGCAAAATGATTTGTCATGGTACAAAGATTTCTTATACCTCTGTAAGAATTCACAACTCAAACAAAAGATTCTTATGGAATTGCACACTTCTCCCTTAGGAGGGCACTCGGGATTTTTAAAAACTTACCACAGGGTTAAGAAGGAATTTTTTTGGGATGGCCTTAAATCAGATATTCAAAAGTTTGTGGTGGAATGTTGGTTTGCCAAAAATAAAGTTGAAACAATTAAGACACCTAGTCTATTACAACCTTTATCCATTCCAAGCCAACGTTTGGAGGAGGTTTCAATGGATTTTATCACAGGTTTACCCAAGTCTGAGGGAAAGAGTGTCATCATGGTGGTAGTTGACAGACTTACCAAGTATGCACACTTTTGTGCATTATCACATCCATTTAAAGCCAGTACAGTTTCCACGACATTTATGGAAACAATTCAAAAGCTACATGGAAACCCAAAGATTATTGTAAGTGACAGAGATCCCATTTTCACTGGAAATTTTTGGACAGAATTATTTTCTTGTCTTGGTACTCAGTTAGCTCATAGCTCATCTTATCATCCTCAATCTGATGGGCAAACTAAGATAGTAAACAAATGTTTGGAAGGATATCTTCGTTGCTTTGTATCTGATAAACAGACACAATGGGTCAAATGGTTGCCTCTGGCTGAATGGTGGTATAACACTTCCTTCCATACAGCAACAAAAATGACCCCATTTATGGCACTTTATGGGTATCAACCACAATCCATCACATCATATTTAAGAGAAAATTCTAAGGTTCAGGCAGTGGAACATTACATCGAACATCAACAACAAGTCCTCAAACTCTTAAAGGATAACCTCATGTTGGCACAAAATAGAATGAAACAACAGGCAAATACATCGCAGAGAAAGAAGTTTTGTTGTAGGTGATTGGTATTTCTACGGCTACAACCATATAAGAAAATGTCCCTCAAGCAAGCTAAGAAGGATAATAAATTATCACCAAAGTATTATGGTCCGTACAAGGTGTTGCAAAAGATTGGTACTATGGCATACAATTGGAGCTTCCTGCAGCTTCTCGATTGCACCCAGTTTTCCATGTTTCATGTTTAAAGAAGGTTATAGGTGACAAGCTCCCAGTTCAAACAATATTGCCAGAACTTGACGAGGAAGGAAAAATTATATTGGAACCGGAAGCAGTCACAGAAACAAGATCTCGACAGCTACGAAATCGATCAATTTCGGAGTATCTTATCAAGTGGAAGAACTTATCTGCTGAAGATTCCACATGGGAGGATGAGAATTTTATACAGAAGTATCCAGAACTACTCAAGCGTTGAGGACAACACTTTTTTGAAGGAGAGGGGCATGTTGGGTCCCTATAATACTAGTGATTACCCCATTACTATTGTAGTTATACCCCTTATTAATATTGTTTTGCCCCTATTGCCCCCATATTGTTATTACTGTGCCCCATAGAATCCCTCTATTGTTATTTTTGTGGCTTTATATTATTATTGTTAGGTCGGCTGGTTTATATTGTGACTCCTTAGACTCCTATATATAGAAGGAGGTTTTGTCATTTGAATCATCCAAGAATTGTTCATTTATGTAATGTAAAGGAGATTGCCCCCTCGAAGAGGCTGAATTCTAAGGCATTGATCTATCTTTTCTATCTTTTCTTGAGCTGGTTTCATAACAGACATGACATATGTGCATTTGTGATAAAATTTTACCTTTGCAAATAATACAAGGAAGAAGTTGTGAAACATCAAGGTGAACTACAATTCTTACCCATTTTACCAACTATATGGACTAACTTTGCTATGGAATTCATGATGGGGTTACCAAAATCTAAAAGTAAAGTTGTCATTATGGTTATCATTGATTACCCTTCCAAATAGGCTCTATTTTATGCTTTCTAACACCCATTTAAATCCCCAATGATCACTTAATTATTTAGGATAATATCTTTAAATTCCATGGTATGACACAATCTATTGCAATAGATTATGAACCAACTTTGAATAAAAATTTTTGGAAATATTTTTCTTGGTTTTAGGGAACTAAATTGAATTTTAGCACCATCTACCACCCCCATATTAACAATCAAATTAAATCTATCAATGAGTGATTGGAAGTGTATTTGATCTCTGTTATCACTCAGGTTGTCCCTAAGCTCCTGAAGGGATACGGCCGAGGTAACCACAAACCAATCTTTGGACTGCAGGTTCTAGCCCACCTGCAATCAGAGAGGGCTCTCTCTTGATGATTTAGCTTTGTTGATGATGATTTTAGGCTAGTTATTGGGTTCTATGGGTTTTGTTTGTGTTTGGTGATGGGAAGGATGACACTTTCAGGCAGAGAGGCATGCATAGAGTGATAAGTTTCAAACCATTGGGCATGGAGTCAAAGAGTAAAACTGCTGGTGCATTTTCTTGGTCATAAGAGGAAATAGGGGCAAGGTATCTGTTCATAAAACAAACTTGAGTTTAAATGAAAATGGATTGCAGGCTAAGGAATGAGAGGCAACAAAGAATCTCTCAAACAGATTAGCAGAGGGAAGATAAACGAGCCCTATCTGGGAGCAACTAAGAATTCCTAGGTAACAGTCATTTACATGTGAGATAGAGCAAACTTGATCCATAAGGAATTCATATTTATGCCTAAATCAAGAGGAAAACATTAAGAAGCCACATAAACTGAGCATAAAGTGCAGGTAAGCAAATTCTAAACCAGAATTTTGTTTTGCAACTTAAGCATATGTGAAATTGAAAACAACAGAGGTAAGGAATACTTATTGATTCATAAGACAACACAGGATTTCCCTCATTCAATCTTCAGAAACATTAACAACACATCAGACAGTTCATTCTCCAAGATCGTAAGCAGTCTTTGATTATAGAAATTCTCAGATATATAGTGCGAGTCTCTCCTTGAGCAAAACAACCAACCAACAACAACCAACCCCAAATACATCCTGTGAGGGGATATATATACAAAAAGGAAAATACAAAATATCTAGAAGAGGAGTTATTAACTCATGAATTCTTTCACCAACTCCTAAAGAGCGGTTGGTGAAGAAGTAAATGCTGAAGTAAATGCACAGTAAGAGTTGTTCTCTTCCGTCAGAAAATGTTTGACTTTTGAGTTCATTTGAGTCGACTGTGGCTATGTTTTAAAAATCCGCGCTTTTTTGGGCTTGTTGTTCCAGCCTTCTGCTTTGTCTTTGATTTAACCTGTTCCACCTGTTCTTTCATGTGTTCTCTCCAGCGCTTACTTTTGTCCTATAGTTGACATGGCATTTGAAAATTGAAAAAAGGACCCAAGACTGATGTCACCTAGGTAAAATGGCCAGCATTGCTTGCCACCAATCTTTAGGAGGAAGCTGATGCCTTTGTATCTTGATGAGTGTCTCATCCGCTTCTGTATATTTGTAATAATTAGGAGGCATCTCAAACAGGTGGTTGACTTCATGTTCCATGTAAAATAAGTTTTCCACCTTATCATAGAGAGTCTGTCCTGTAGGAGGTCCTGCTTGAGTTGAAGAACTTGATGAAGCAGTAAGCTGATTTGTGACATAATTATTGAGCCTAGTTGCATATTGGTCACGGGTTAATAACCTTCCAGCACTGGTTAATAAACTGGGAAATCCTCTAGTTTGCAGTGCTACAAGCTTTAAATCAAAATTATCTGCATCCTTTTGGATTTCCTGAAATCTTGCTTCCAGAGTTTCAATAAGACTTCTCAAAGTCAACACATTCTTGGCTATCAGTATGGCATCTGTTCTGTTCATAATATGTAATGCTGCCAATTCTTCCCTGGTTTGATGATTTAAGAAGTTGACCATTCTTTTGGCTTGCTCAGGCATGTTGCCCAATGTTGTTTTGGCCCTCTGAATTTCAAAATGGGCTCTGCCAATTAACTCCACCTGTTCATACATGGCTTGAATTGACCTCCATTGGCCAAAGATCGACTGATTTATCTTGGCCCACAAAATCTTTTTTACCTCCATCAGGGTGTTGTCTAGAGTTAGCTCTTTCTCTAAGGCTTTAATTTTATCATTCAAGGCCTTAGTTTCCCTGGTTTTTTTAGCTACTGTCATTTTAGATTTGTCATACTTTTCTTCAAGATTGGCCAATTTCTCCTTGGCCTCTTTTATCTCTATAGTCTGAAGCTCAAGATCCTTGACAACTTTCATCATTTCTTCCATGCTCATGCTTGATTCAGATGTTGTTGTGGTTGCTGCTGCTGTTGTTGATGGGATTGCTGCTGACTGTGTAGGAGGAACAGGGACATTACCTGGGACTGCTGGAGGTGGCTGGGAGGTTGCCTCTGCCTACTTGCTCTGGCGTGCTTTTTCTAATTCTTCCTCCATTTGGACTATTCTTTGATTCATTTTCATCAAGAAACCTAACGTATCTTCAGTTTCTTTCTCTTGTATTAACTCTACAGTTTGAGGGTGTTCAGTAGGAGGCAACCTCAATCGCTTTCTCAATGCGGCAATATCATCTTCTTTTTTCTTCATAAGGGCCCTCACACCCTTAGGATACTTAGGATCATGTCCTAGATCAATAATAATGTCCTCCAGTGTTTTAATTCTATTGTCTTTAGCTGTGGAGGACATTCTCTCCAAATCTAACTGAATGTTAGTGTTCTTTAATGACTCTTTTAACTCATGAGCCAGTGTGGCCCTGTCTGCTAAAGTAGCATAGACCATCTCACCCGTCTGCTTGTGAAGCTCAATTTGGTCCATGGGGTGGATGTCTTTAGCCATGACCTGCAAATTTGTTCTGACATAGTCTGCAGCCATCTGAGGCTGCTGGAATTTGGGCTTGAAATGGCTGAATATCATTTTCTCCTCCTTGATATCATATGTTGTCATTAATCTTTCCTATTTGGCAGGTGTTTCTTTTAGGAACTGATCATATAATTACATTCTTAGTATCTCATTTTGAGCTTTGATCTCTTTGAAGCTGGCTTCGACACTAGCTGGTCTCTTGCTTCGTTGTGTGGAAGAAGACACTTCCATGGCATGCTATCTGTCTAGCTCTTGTTGGAAAGAGCTAGTAGGTGTTTGTTGGTTTCCCTCTCTGCCTTTCTTTAGGCCTTCAAGGATCTCTTCACTGATTTCCTCTTCAAATGGAGAATCAACTCTTTACTTCTTTGGTTCAGGCTGTTGTGCGGATCCACTGGCAGGTGTGGAATCTTCCCGGTCATGTTTTCTGCCTCTTTCCTTATGAGCAGGAGTCTGTAAAACTGGCACTTGGGGTGCCTCTGTTTGTTGTGGAGGAGCTTGTCCTCAGGACTGCTCTTTTGAAGTGGCACGCAGTTCTGTAGTCAGCTGTTATGTATCCATTGGCTCCTGACATTTTGTTGTACCTGTTGTTGATGAAGATGGTGCTTGGTCGTTTTGCGCAGCTGCAGCAGCTGATGTGCCCTCTCCGATTTGCTGTGGCGACTTGAATGTTATCTGCTCACAAGAGTCCAAGTCAAGAGTTTTCTCAAGGTCTTTGACAGCTTGTTCCATAATTTCCTCCTGAGTGAATTCTTCAACTAAAGTGCCTTCTGCCCACGCATCTTGATTAGCATATTGTTCTAAGTGTGGAATTTTGCAGTGCTTATAGGGTGTCAGTCTATATTTGACTCTTCTGGCATTAATAAAGCCAAGTGGGTCATAAGGGACCCACCAGAAACTCCTCTTCAACCTAAGTTGATCTTTCAGTATTAGGTCAGCATCTTGCCAACCTTCCTTCTTGTTCATGATAAAGGGGCCTAGGTGGTCTTTAAATTTCAAGCGAGCCTTTTTCTTGGTGTTGTGAAAATGAGTTAGATCTGAATTGATAACCTACCTGTAATATTCCAAGGCAAATAGCCTCATCGGAACATATCTTGGGAGCCTGTAAGGACAAAGCTCACAACCATAAATTATGATGACTGTGTGATCTTGGTATAGATACCAATCACCTAATTTATAGCTCTTAGATAGCTGTAATATATTCTGTATTTCATAAGTTATTCTAGGAGGAGGAGTTTTCATTAAGAGGCGGGAGACTGGATAAACAAACTGGTCAATAAATTCAGAGTAAAAGTATGGAGAATGTTGGACCTGATGGAATACTGATGACCAGAAAACAACAGATCTTCTTTCTCCTTTTGCGTCTAATTTCCTGATAGGACATGGGAAGATTTCAAACTGATAATACATGAACAGATAGTAGATGTATGAGGAATATTTGAAGACTCCCTCCCTATTTAGCTTTGTGAGTTGATCATGGATTTTGTTGGCTATGAACTTGGCATAGTTATACTTGGGAGAAGGAGGTTGCCCCTGGCTGAAGGAAGACAACAGAACCAACACTGCCTCATCCACATGTTCACTTGATTTGAGGCCTAACACAGAGGATATCATGTCTACTAGTAGCTTGCCAACCTCATTGAAATGGTCATATGGAAATGGAGGTGAATCCTTAGGTTGGCAATCTGCCTTCATAAATTTCATAGCAATTCTTTCAATATTGGGATCAAGGGAAGAGGAGGCATCCTCCAACAAGTGGTTCATGGAAAAAGGATATAATAGTTGTGTTTGTTTGAAAGTATGCTCCCAGATGGAGACTTGACAACTCTCAGCTTTGGGTCATAATTTGTGGCACATAGGTGAATAATTTCTGGAAAGACATTGACAAAAGGGAGGAAATAATGTGGCAAATTGGACTCCCACATTCCATAGGTGTCAGCGTTGTCAAGGAAGCTATTTCTTAGCTGGCAATAGGTTTGCAAATGATTTTTCTCCACAAATATGTCTTGAATGAGATAGTCATTGTCAGCCAGGGCCATCGCCTCAAGCTTTTTGTTAGGCGAATTTGTGGGAGCACAGTCTGGAGCTGATGGAGTGGTCATTTTTCACTTTTTTGTATTTGCACCTGGAGTAAAGATTAGTGAGAGAGAAGACTAAGGACAATCATCTTTGAGTCTGTGTAAAGGAGCTGGAAAATGAGTTGAACTGAGGCAGTAGTCTTTACTGCTTGTAGCTTATCATAGAAGAGGCCAATTCACAGAATTCAAGTAAGCATTTCATCTCTCTGATAATTCCACTGGTTAATAGACTCTGTGGGTAAATTGCAGAGGGAACAAGGACGATTTTTTAGCTGAATATGGGATTATTACAGAGGGTTATTGCAACGGGGGCAATGCACAGCTGCATGAAGCTTCTGCCGGCAATATGAACCTTTAAACCATGTTTTTACGGTGAAATTTGTAAGCGGGCGTGGGTTCGCAGAACATTCTTCAAACAGAGGGTTGACTGGAGGACTTTGGGCAACATTCAGGTACTTGGGTGTCTTTAATTTGGTAATTTGCAGAGTTTTATGCAAATGCAAATGGTGAAAAAATGGCGAAAACAGGGGCAAAGAGGAGAGAAAACTTAACAAATACTTGGTTAGAACGGTGTCGAGGGTGGACAAGCTAGTGAAATAGCCAGCTACGGAGTTGAAATGCAGGCTGCAGCAGTTTGGTGGCCGAATTCGAGCTCTGGGAGTGAAAATGGTAAAAACAGTGGGGTGGAGCTTTACAAATGGAGCAGTAGAAATGAAATAAAATGGTCGTTTGCATGCTTTTGATGCAAAAAATGACATTTTGGCACTTTGGCGGTTTCACGGGATGATGTCAGCATGATGTCATCGGCGGGTCTCGGGTACGGATGGGTGACGTGGCATCTGACAGGGCGGTGACATGGCATAGACACGGTGGCAAGGCGAGGGTAAGAAAGGGATGAAGTGGTGTTAACGTGGCAGAGCGTTGGCGGGGCAGAGGTGACGTAATGGGAGAGGACGTGGTGCCGACGTCACACAGGAGAGGCAGTTTGTGGTTTGTGTCGCACCGCCTTTCCGCAGAAGCGGTTTCAAAAGGGGGGGTTCCACCACAGCCGGAGGGTGATGCATGGCGGGAGTACGACGGGAAAACCACCCATCTCTAGGACGCTAACCATCAGCAGGTTGGGGCACAAAAAGACCTTCCCACCGTAGATCTCAGGGACGCCAGATCTGACAGTCAACGAGACAGGTGAAACGGCAGAGGGATATGGGATGGGACCCGTGTCGCTTCCTTTATTAATTGATTGATCTGGCGAGGAAAAGACCTTAGGAAATAGGGTTTATGGATTTATAAGTGGCGCGGGTGGTTATTAATTTGACCAAATGTCAAATTAACCCTAGGTCAGGACACGGAAGGGCTAATGTCGAGCCCCAAATGAACTCAGCATTTCCCGAACTTAGGAAAATATGGCTATAGTGCCAAAGGGAAGGGTTATTTAATATTTTTTTGGGATTTTATATAATTTTGTGTTATAGGGGATAGGGAAAACAGTTAGGGAGCTAAATAATAGAATTAGGAGTTAATATGAATTTGTGAGGTGAAGTGTAGGGGAGAGGCTAAGTTTGTGAACTGAAACTTAGATATAGGAAGTAAATGGACTGCGGAGAAATTAATTTTACACAAGAAATGTGGCTTCTTTTCAGTAAGTCAACTTCAGAAGTTAACTTGGTTCTCAACCAGAATGGAGTGAACATGGACTTTTTGGGCAGATGCCAAGGTCCTTAAGGGGGTATTAGTGAATAATTTGTGAGGGAATGAAAGGGGAGATAGACATGCTTCCAAACCTTGCCATAAAAATGTGCCTTGGTGCTCCTGCTTCAAATGAGATGAGCTTTCTTTATTTAGGTCAAAACTTGAAGATGATCTTGCTTCTGCAACCCCGGTACCTACCCAGCCTAATATATCTAGCATTTTTTGTTACTTCAGGAAGGGTGCACTTAGACTTGCAAACCCTGATTGCCTTCTTCTTTCTAACTTCCCTGCTATCTAAAAGCTACCCTTATTTCTTCCAAGGGCCTAGATTAAGCAGTTGGGCTCCTTAAGTTCTCTACCTAGCTAGTCATCTGCCAAGCTTGAGCTGTTTGGACAGGAATCATTCTCTATTCTACAACAAGAAATTTAAACATGGCATGGTCCAGGTTGAACAGTTGGGCCATCCACCAAATGTTATCAGCAATAGTACCTCCACCTGGTGAATTTGCAAAAATTAAGAGAGCAGTGGCACTTTGACTAGCACACTCTCATGGACACTTCTGTGGCCTTTCTAGCAAATATGGAACATTGCAGTATGTAAAGTATGACATATTTGGCATGTAAAAATGTCGATCATGAAAGATGAATACCTACTGCAGCAGAAGGCTAACAATCTCTATCTTTGGACCACTTGTCGTTCCTTTCACTATAAGAATCGATTCCATAGATCTCCCATTATGACAAGGTCTACCATAGGCTTGAGAAAATCCCCTTAGCCACGAAAATGCCCCCCTTGAAGCCAAAACCACTTTGATGCTAAATGTAGATTGAAAACTTGTATAATTAATTTTTGCAAACAAATTCTTAATAAAACGGAAAAGATATAATGGAAAACACACACATTAACATATATATTTTACCATAAAAACCCAAACTGGAAAAAATAGAAATATTTTCCATTATATATCTCTTTACAACATTACAATATAGTATATATATCATGTGGAATCTATAAACTACCAATCCATTTACCCTAGTGTAGAGCCTCTATTCTACACCTACTTATCTACCGTTTTCCTCAATCTTTCCTTGTCTTTCCTTATCTTTTGCCTCATTTTCACCATAAAACCACCCAGATCATTACATTAGGTGTTATTAAGCATGATTAAGTAAGTTTTGCTAATGGATGACTATTTGTTTAGATTTTGACTTACTTGCAGGCATCCTGCAGCTATCTGGTGATCCTGCAGCTATCTGATGATCCTGCAGCTATCTAAACATCCTACAGCCTTTTTGTTAAACCGCAATGTTCCACGTGTCAGTTTTCCAGATGAGCCACATGAGCACTTAGGTGTCAACGTGCTCGAGGTTCCTGTCCCATTTTTCTAGCCATCCACGTCATCTTTATCCACGGTCAAAGCTGGGCAAGTCACAGTCAACTCAAGACTGTTTAACGGTGATTGTGAGCTGCTTGGTCACGTCATCTTAAACGGTGATTTGTCCACGTTCTACAGA